>JYFJ02002530.1:0-55314 GCA_000934665.2 Catajapyx aquilonaris
CGCCTCCCGCGTGACGCGTCTGAGCGCACCCGTTCCTTGTCTATGAACCCCCTCTAGATGGCGTTTCCGGACACGGGTTCCTATGTCAAAAATACTTCTCTTGGTCCCCTCTATTACCCCTGAAAGTCTTTGCAGAGTTACAATAAACACCCTGTATATGGGGAGGCATGGTGGTCTGGTGGTTACGCCACTGGCCAGCCAAGCGGGAGGCCGGGGTTCAAATCCCGTCCTCTGCTTGGCCGGATCTCCTTCCGCTTTTTACCCGACATGCCGGGGCAGAATTGCACTCCCTACTCTGCCCAGGGCCAGGAGAAAAGGTCTGGTGTATTTCAGACTCCCTTGGGAACCTCCCTCTTCCCCCTAAAAGGGCTCCGCCCTATCACGGGGTATTTTTTTTAACGTTATATATCGACATATCGATGTTTGATGTATTGCCATATCGATGTCCAATATGAAGATACTGATATAGTACAGTCAGACCAAAACACATCAGTTGACATGTCCTTTGTCCCTCTGTACCCGGATTGTGTCAAAACCAAGAATTGCATAATCCGGGTTTCCCATACACTTGAGCTGGGCCAAAATCCGGCCCCAAACAACCCGACCTATCATCATAAAAAGGGAAAGCGTGGCTATTTTACACTGGATTTTTTGAGTAGGGTGTACCATAGGGGGGGATCGGAAACGTTGTAGTTGTCAAGCTGTCGTTTATTCAGCTTGCTGAGCCAATAGGGTACGTCGTTAACATATGCCTAATTGGGGGTTGTGCAGTGTCACGTTGAGTTTTTTTTTTCTAACCTTGTGTACTGAGCTGACGTTTGTCACATGCAGTGTTTTGTCAAAAAATATAGGACGCCCGCATTTTTATTCGAGAACGAGACAGGCTTATTATTTCAACTTTTTAGAGCGATCAGATTGTGCTCTAAAATAAACACACTGGTTAGTACTGCATATGTTAACATCATGCACAGTTGCACAAAAATGCCCTAATGCTAGCCACAATTTTGTCAAAGTTAACCAAACTTTTAAGGCCCAATTTGCTCACTAATGGCGAAAGATTTAATTCTTTCTAGGCAATAGAGGCCATTTATATGGATCAGTTGGCAGCCGGGTTTTAAATACTTAAAACGACGTCTACAGGCATAAACGTGGGCTTATTGACATAGTAGAGAGTGCCTTAGAGTGCAAATAGTGCCAGTGCCTGCCCTTGAAGAGTAGGCTTGCAGTTCCCCAACCGAACCCAAAATTCGTTCCATGTACCGAAGTTTACAATGCAAGTAACCCTCAGAAGCAACCCAAATGCTCTGGAACTCACCCACCAGAACGGGGTTTTCCTAGTGATGAATGGTGCCCCAGGTTCTCCCGGAGTTTGCCAACTTGGCCATCTCACAATGCCTGGGTTTTCGGAACAAACGTCACTGTGGGCCAACGGGTAAAAATGGAGAGCAGAAAAGACAAAGCGGCATGGTGGTGACCAAACTTGTTCATTAAACTTGGCCAGGAATCCGGTTCGTATGCATCCCAGGGGTCAGAAACTTGGATGGAATCTCATATTTAAAAAAAAAAAAAAAAGCCAAAATTTTTATTCAGAAAAAAACAACGCATTTGCCGCAATTGTTGCCTGTACTAGTTACGAGACAAGCCTTTTGTGTGCACTGCCTATTTGCACTACTTGTTCGGGAAACTCTCTGTCAACCTCCCCCTAACTAGCAACTTCCCAGGCTCATTTATACTGATACCCATTTAGCTAATATGCTTGTTTCCTGGAGAGCAAGGTAGACCTAAGACCGTTTAATCCTCGTCGCACCTTCCCAAAACTTGTTGTCGCAAGTACCCAGCGGAGACCCATAATTTTCAAGCTGACCACAAAAGGTGGGAAATGCTGAGCTAACTGCAAAGCACTGAAGTCCCCCACGAAATATACCTATACAATGTGAGTATATGTCCTGACCATTACTCAGCGGAGCAACACTTGAAGCGGAATAATTAAGCTCAAACCCTACTGTGAGCAATTTGCAAGGACTAGTGTCGACTATAAAACAAATGCTAATTACGTCGCAAATTTTTCAGCAACATTTTTGGCACATCCTGTAGCTCTAAACGCTTACGAATAATTACAGATTCAAATTTCAACACCCATCTCTCATGGGAAATATGTCCTGGAGGACATGCATATGCCACAAGAAAACTCAATCATGATAATGCCTTCTGTTGTAACCAGCACTCACACAGTAACATCTACCACACATAACCTTCTTTTACTGATCTTCATGCAGAGCATCCATGGCGCAATATCGCACCTTGAATTATGCATTAATGCTAGAGTACATTGAAGTAGTGCGAGTAGGGCAGCATTTAACAGTAAATGATGGAATTAAGATGCAGTAACGTGCTGTTCCTCCGGCTACTTTGCCTCCCTGGCACTATCCAAAAGAGCCTAGCCACCTGCTAACACTTCCTGAATTTCTAAGCGGTTAAGCAGGAAAGTGTTTTCGCACATATCGTACCGTATTATCAGGGTTAAAGTCATGGATGGGCTACCATAGTGCTAAAGAGCAGATTAGAATGTTTTATGCGAAGTTCTGGATTTAAGGTCTTACGACTCGTAAGACCTTAAATTCAGAACTTCGCATAAAAAGGTAGTGTTTACCATATTCTGTAGTTTCGACTTCTTATCGACGATTTTCTATTGCTGCGAAGTTCGGGATTTAAGTTCTTACGACTCGTAAGACCTTAAATACAGAACTTCGCATAAAAGGGTAGTGTTTACCATATTCTGCAGTTTCGACTTCTTATCGACGATTTTCTATTGCTGCGAAGTTCGGGATTTAAGTTCTTACGACTCGTAAGACCTTAAATTCAGAACTTCGCAGAAATTAAAAATCGGCGATAAGAAGTCGAAACTATGGTAAACACTACCCTTAACCAGCGGTTAACCACATTCTGATCCTGTTGTAGTGTCCTACACTGTAGCCGATAATACAGGGTGTTTAGTTTCTGTCAAGAACCCAGTTTGGATCGTGGCTGTGAGATTTAAGTCCGTACTTACTCCATGAACTGTGGAGTTAGGAACCATATTAGCCTTCACATATAGGGCCATTAAAAGGCATACTCCATGAACACCACCGTGTAAAACCAAATTTACGACAGGATTAATACTGACAAAAAAAACACACTCAAAGTAATCTGGTGATTTCAAGCTTGAAAAAAGGTGCAACCAGTGTAGTTAATGCATGACAAGTGCAACCATTTTCCAAAGCCTCTGAAGCCACCTAGATAAGAGACTTATCAACCGAGAAATAAGCGCGCAATAAATTCCCGCCACCCTATTGTACACTTCACGACAACTGGTGCACAACTTCGCTAGTGTTGGCGATAACGACACCACGTTCCAAGAATCCCCCAAGCCGGTTTTATCCCAAGTCCTAGAACGAAAAAAAATAAATCGACAATTCCAGGCCTGAGTCTTAGACAAAATCAAAAAGATGGAACAGGGCCTGAGTTTCTCATAACCTTATATTTCAGCATGGAGTTCCCCCGCCTTTTTTACCGCCTTTCATTCCGGTCGACATGGCTCGTCCTTCCTTTTAAAACCGGCTATTGGGAACTATAAGACCCGGGCCAAAATTCGATCAAACGATCCATGTTCCTTCTCACCCCGTTTTTTTTATTTGACGTGAAGAAAAGTCAATTACTCCCATTTTTATTTTTTTAAATGTGGGACGATCATTACTGTATCGTTACTGTAGTGAAATACTTAATATAGATCATCGATATTCGATATATCGATCAGATCCACGGTACAAAATTAGCCAACAAAAGGATCTGTCTTCTCCTTTTCAATCGGAAGTTTGGTTAATTAGGTGCCGAACCGATTAAATAGAAGCCTATTGTTGCATGATTAAGGCGAGAGGTTGTGTTGATGCCTAGTTAGGGATTCGCCTGGGGAAGGTCGTATAATGTGTATAGAGAGTGAGCAGCTGTAGGGAAATGCTAAATTACCTACTGCATGTTTCCATGAGCATTGCACAAACATTGGCTAATTAATGCTGCTGCTGAAAAGCACAGTTCTATCAGACTTGTCAAACATGTTGACGCACAATTACGTCAAGTGTGATTAACCAAGCAATTTTTTTTTATATACGAAGAGTGTATCGGATGTGAGGACAATTTTATTAGCTAGGGTATAGTGTGAAAATCGTTTCTAAACTGGTTAGAAAAAAAAGGGCTGGGCTTATTTACTGGGCTCTCATTGGAATTGAGCTGATTATTATCGCGGGCTTTAATAGGAGGAATGGAAAATATGAGGCTATATCCCGAAATTAACGGGCGGAATGCTTTTGATTTAATGCTCGGTTAATAATGCAGTCTTCGTTATGTCAACGCACTGCGGATCTTTGCATCTAAAAAGCACTTGACACTTGCCCACTGATTGCACAAGCCATAAACGTTGATTGCACCAGTTCACTGCTGACAAGAAATTCGCAAATATAAAAACGTGCCCCAAAATTTTTAAAACCCCACTCTAAGTGTCAAGTGTCCACATTAAATCTGAATGCACAATATGGTACGTAATGCAGCAATGCGTTGCGATAATACACTACCCCCATGAAGCATTATGCAATGTGATAGGATTACGCCATGAATAATTCATACGATCTTCAAATGGACAATAGGGGAACCATAATTTTTTTTTGTACTCACGCCATGTGTGCGATGTGTAATTTTGCCCAGGATCTCACTTGCCCCAGATTTTTTCATACATTCCCATAGAAATTGCGTGTCTGACCACCGCTAGCATAGAGGATAGTTTCTAAGCAAAAGACCCCCCTCGAATCTCTTCCTTTCCCATTCAATAACCCGAGGAGACGAGAAAGAAAACTACCAGAGGGACATTTTCTTTCTCGGAACCTAGGCAAAAAAAATCTGAAATGGTGAGGATCCCGAAAAAAAAGGTCGAAAATTTGAAAAAAAGGCGAGCTGGCCTACATTACACTACAATGGAAAACTAATGGAGCACGAAATCAAAAGCCCAGGCCTTACACGCTACTTCTATACACTGTGCAAGATCCGGATTCATCTTCCGGACCATAAAAGCGTTGGCCACATATGCATGTTTAAAAAGCTGGTGCTATATGACAGTAAAAGGCTCGGTAAAAGGCTGCAGTCTGAAGCAGCTATAGCTGTACGAAGTAGCTGCATGAAGGAGCTGTACAGTACACTCTTAACCATTTACCTTCTATATAGAAGCTAGAAGGTAAAAAGGGGGTCCTTTTTACCCTATAGTTTATAAGGTAATACACGCAAAAGTTACCTTCCAATAAAGTGACCCTATAATAATTTACCCTCTAATGTAAGGTAAAAATGGCCAGTTTCTTACCCTCTAATGTAAGGTAAAAATAGCGAGTTTCTTACCCTCTAATGTAAGGTGAAAATGGCCAGTTTCTTACCCTTTATTTTTTACCTTCCACATTTATACCTTATATTGTAGGTATATTGTAAGTAGAATATATTCTGTGTAAGCTACCCCAAGTTTTTAAAAGACATCACCGACATTATATTGTCACTACTAGAGAAATTACAATAGTAACAACGTAATGTCATTTGACACACAAATCAGGGTAAATAATTGACTTACACCATACTACGTATAATTCTGATGATTGATAGCGCCATGATGCATTTTTGACATAATAGGACCTGCGACCCAGATATCCCAGCAATTGGCTCTCGTGGTGACGTCCAGATTAATACAGTGTGGTAATTGCAAGCCCACAACGACGGGTAGAGTGCGACCCCGCCCACACAGGCCCCAAACTGCCTTTGCCAGATGAGGAACGAGCCTGGGCGTCGACCAAGAGGCTCCTCACAGCACAAGAGGACTCTACGCCACCTCCTTTTCCGTCTTCCATTTTTTTCCAAAGGGTTTTTTTTTTGCCTCTTTTTTCGTTGGAGAGAGGGTCCAGAAGATCCCCTTTCAGGCTAGCAGGGCGAAAAGGAAGACGGGCAGAAGTGCTGGGACAATAAAGGTCAGAATGATTGACCGGGGCAAAAACGTAGACGAGAAAAAGGGATCGTTTTGTCACGCTACGTAAGCTCTGCTGCTATAAAACTGCGCTGCTACCGACGCTTTTATTGCATTCTGTACGACGTCGCTCGGGGTATACACCCAAACAATTTAATGGCGCTGATAATACGTGGACATATGTCAATGTTATTTTGCTGCCATCTAGCGGCAGGATGACAACGAGCCTGATTATTTGTAGACTTTGTCGCGATCATGTTTTCTGGCCCCACGTTGGGCGCCAAATTGTCACTAATAATTTGGCGCCCAACGTGGGGCAGGAGTAGGTGTATGACCGGCCAAGTTAAGCCCGTCCTTGATCAGCACTTTGCTGGGACATCTCTCAACAGGCACAAGCAATCAAAGTGGAATCTCGAAGACACTCTGCAGGGGATCCGACTCGCTAATAAAAAATAGGCGTGAGTAAACTCACTTACGCGACAAACCCAGCCACTCTCTCACTTCTTCTCCATTTACCGCAAGGGAATGAAGTTTCACCTCGACGGGGAATTCCCCTACTCTTCTTTCCCATTCGCTCATCCCAATATCGGTTCTTTCCCTGGGTTTTTTTCGACCCAAGGGATCGTGCGGTGATTCAGACTAACCCTACAGACAATCAAGCCACAGACGGGGAGAGATTGAGCCAAATGGTGTAAGGCGGGGATGGCTTGGAAATGGAATGGTGCTAGGTCTAGTCTACAACGCTGCCCAATGGGGAAAGAACATGGCCGACTTTTGGACCATCACACCCTCTACCAACCCTTGCACGATTTCAATTTTCACTTTGCCGAGCACGAGCAAACAGTCCAGGGGATGCATGGAACATTGGGCCTTACTAGCTAGAGTCCTCTTGTAGGGAAACTCCAAGACTTTCCAGGTCGCTTTCCCTCCTCCTGCACTTAGGAAATTAATACCGGCTTTTCCCCAAATGAGTTCTAGGGATATACCTATCACCAAGGTTCCACATTCACCAAACTACACTAGTGCAATGGCTTTACCCTCCATGCATCGTGATTAAGGGTCGGTGGAAACTTAAGGGAAGGACCAACCTTGGAGAGGATTATGCTATTTATCGGGTATTGATCACAAGACATGAAGGGTCTTTGTGCTGGGAAAATCTCAAGTTTCGTAAGTAAGTGTACAGTGGCATAAGTTTCGCAAGTAAGTGTACTGTACAGAGGCGTAATTTAAGCAAGTGGTATTAGGAAAGCCAACTTTAAAAAAAATCACTTTCATATGTGATGAGCTATGAATTGTTACGTGTAGCCTACTTATGAGATTCAGGTCACCTAAAAACATATGTTCTTGCTTAATTACATTCGGGGATATTCACTATAAAAATTATATTTCCCACTATGCTACAAACTGGAATTATTTACGTACGACGAAACGGAGCATCTCATGATACCAATATCTATAACTTATAGGCGTTTAACCCTTAGTTAGTGAGGTGCGGGGCACCTGACTCATTTTTGCATTAAAGCTACAACCATTTGTTCAAAACCAAAAGCCTAATATTGCAAACCACTGACACCAGATAAACAAATAATTATCCACCAGCCATTTGCCGTTTGCTTGCGAAGCAGTGGCAATAAATGAGGCAGTAAAATACTGCAAATGCCTCCAAGGGTGATGCACCCTGTACAAATGCGCCATCAGCCCAGATCCCTGATAATGACTCCTATAGTATGGGGTAGGAGGCAAACAGCGAGGTTATTACATTCCAAGCTTTCTGCAGTGGCCATTCTTGGATTTCAAAGTGACCACTGGTCGGAAAAACAAACGAGAATAAAACCGGGTTCAAAGGAGAATACTGTAATGCACCGGATATATACAGAGCAATGTCCGCCAATGGCCCAGATTCGACCCCCGGATTTTTGTCCCGAATTCATCTCATTCATCACCCAATCAGCCGTATTTAACATTTACGCGACGTTTTGACAACGGAAACGCATCGTATAAAAGGGAAGATCCATGCAACCAGCTCTTGTTAATGGCTCTACTAGGCCCCCTATTGTGCACCTGGTTTGCAAGCCCTGGTTTAGGACTCATTAATCAGTTTGGGGTTAGGCAACGTGTGAAGCTAATCACCAATTTATGTGCTATTTATTTACAATCCGCATTGATAAACACACGTAATGGGAGCATTGTGCAGTCGTGTCTGAGGACAATGCTTTCATATTTTCACCCAATTACAAAACCGGCTTTATGAGTGCCTGCAGATCGTATTTTTATACGAGGTGCTTGTAAACACGGAATATTCATGGAAATGTTGCAAACTAGCTATTTCGGGGTGCAACTGTGATTTTAGTTCCTTATTTGCAGTAGTAAACAGCTGAATATTGCAATTACGACTATTGCATCTGATATTTTTTTATCCGTCCTCCATCTTTTCCTATAACCCTTCTGACTTCTCAGCCTCAGTAGTTTATAACTCCTGGGTCCCCTTAATACCGAAATCTGGATGTGTGATCACGTCGCCGAAAACGCCGATAGAATCCTCCACATTTCTCCGACCCCGAGACCCACCACCCAGTGCAAGACCCAGGCTCTTGAGCAATATATCTTTTTTCATTCTGGACACGCCTCGACGCCCTCTTGCTCTCTTCCTCATTATTCTTGTTTGTAGCAAATTTCTCCATCCGTATTTTCAAGACCGCGCCATCATCGTCCGGCGTGACCTGAATGGTCAAAGAGTCTGACCTCTATTCTGGGTGAAGTCGCCCAAGACAGGAACTGTAGGTCGCTATTGGTTACATCGCGATATGCCTCCTCCCTATTGGCCGCTGCGGAGTAACTCCCCATCTGATTGGCCGCATGTGGATTTTTGCTCCTCGTATTATTTCCTGACCTCCTACTGTTCCAACCAAGCGGGTACATCGTACCCAATGAGAATCCGCGATTAAATTTCACACCAGATTGGACAACGTTAAATCTACCGAGCGAAAAAATCGCGTAGAGAGAACCGTTCTTTTCAGCACCACGCCCTTTTCATTTCAAAGGGAGCTCTTTAAATGCAGAATGTCCCGTTGGCGTTGGAAGTGACTTGGGGAAATGCGACGGAGGCAAATTAAGGCCAGTCTTTTGTAAGCGATCGCAGTAAATAGAGAATTTTAGTGCCGCACTTCCTTCGCCAAGGCCTTTCCCTTCACGCCATCTCTGAAATCGAATCTTCTCAAAGGCACGTTTGATCTACCCTCTGAATTTCTTAGAGTCAGATATCCCCGTCAAAAAGAAAGTACTGGTATGGCTAATGGCATGTACTGCATGGTTATAATACTCTGAAGCATTCTGTTTGTTCCAGCTCCCTCAGCAAGGCAAGACAGCCCGTAAAAAAGTTTCAGCCCCTCGTTCTTTATTGGCCGAGACACGAAAAATTCCTTATCCAATTTAGCAGTGTGGCGGATAGATTGGAAAATCAATGGCGGTACTCGTCCAGCTTCAATTTCTCTTAGGCTCCTGGCTTGCTCTTTGACGTTTGACAGCATTATTATCCGATGAAGTTCTGACACATATAGCAAAAAAGTAGTGAAATCATTGAATATGTAAGTATGGAATATTCTACTAAAATTTCACTAACTTTCGTATGACACGATTGATTCTAATAAATTCAGGCTTTTTAAAAACCATATGCACCATCTTCCCCCTCCTGCTAATTAGTCTCTTCCTGCCATCTCATGCTTCTCCCTTCCCCTTCTCTGCATTGGGACATGACCGCGCGTCCTTATTCCAACTTGACCGAGAACCCGGGACCCCTGGCCAATCAGGTGGTGAGTTACTCCGCAGCGGCCAATCAGGTGATGAGTTACTCCGCAGCGGCCAATAGGGAGAAGGCATATCGCGCTGTAACCAATAGCGACCCACAGTTCCTGACTTGAGGACCCGGGACCGAGGACCGACCAGGTGGACTTTGGGACCAGGTACTTAGATATTAAAAGCTTTAACATCTATATGTAGCAACCTTATGCCGCGATATTCCGCTCTGAAGTGATACCTTCCAAATAATTGTTTTCCATTTTAGTAACCTAATCTATGTAATTGGCAAAATTGGTGCAACATTAAAGCTACAAAATGGCTCAGTAAATTTTAATTTCCCCTGCAAATCTCGGAGCGTATGCTAACACATAACTGCATTAATCATACCTACAACCTACTCTCAAGGGATAGAACTACTGCAGGGTTCCCACACCGCAGACTTTGCGATGGCAAAAATGGTGAAGAGATCGTTGCAATCGGCTAATGAACACCTGACGCCATACCAGGCTTGGAGGTATCACAAATGAGCTCAGTTTTCTCGCGCTTGGTTGGGTTTAACAAACGCCTCTAGCTACTTGGGAAAAGACTAGCACCAGTGTGACTGATGAGCCCGGTCCTATGTAACGATGTGGTTTTTCTAGGTTACTGTTTGCTCCAATCGCAGTCACATTTCTTAGCATTCTCTGCAGCACTCAGCCAAAGATAAGGTTTTAATGAGAGAAAATGGCGTGAAACATACTCTCGAGGTACAAAACGACTTGAATCATCGCCTAGATATGACCCTGGCATCACTTTTATTATTGCTGCCTTTAGAGAGTGGAATGCGAAAAATGTGCTGCTAACATTTTATTCTCCCCATTAGTTTGATGGGAGGCATGAAAGTTGCATGGTGCTAAATTACCTCCTTTTAGAGAGCCATAAAAGGCAGCTAACTCGGCTGAAAGGTTTTACCAGAGAGGACGGTACTTCTTTTGCCTTAAAAAAATTTGTCGCATTTTTTGGAGTCCTGGTGTTCTTAAAAGCATGTATCGAGCTTTAGACGCATCGATTTTAATGACGAAAAAGCGAACTTTTTTTGGCCAAAAAGCGGATAATAAAGTTTTACAATCAGTAATATTTCCGGTCCGGATTTCAATTCAGGCCATACATGTATTCTGAGTCAGACCTGCCACTTTCAGTCTCAATCCACAGCCCGGACACGTCCTCCGAAAGTTTTTCCCTCCATTAGATTACCGATTTCTTGCCATAGGGAACGAAACCAGATATTCCGTTTCTTTTTTTTCTATTCTAGTCTTTCTCAAGGCCATTTTCACTTCTTTTTTTGTACAGTACTAGCGAATGAAAGTTGGCACAAAATTTTACCACTTTCACTCTAATGTGATTATAGTTTGCCTACCCTGAGGTAACTGAGAGGTATCATATGTTACATTATGCCACTTTCAGTGATATCATTTATTACAAGACCTATAGCAGTATATTACAAGACACTTGACAGAAGAAGCTGCTACATTTTTCTTTCATCCAGCTCCAGATGAAAAAATAAGCAAAAGAAAAAGGGTCGAAGGATGACAGCGTTATTCTTCCAGTTATTAAGTGCTTCCTTTTGAGATTACTTCCTTGTCCGCTATATCCGTTGTTTCAACTGAGAAAAAGGCCAACCGACGAAGCAATAAAGCTTGTCTCTAATTTCGGAAACGGTACCGACAAAGACTTACGCTTTTCCTACCCGGAATGCAAATAAGGGGTAGTTAATTACCATGATCCATTAGAGAGGGCCACCTTTTGGTGCAATGTCCTAACTCTAAGACACTTTTCGTAGGGGTCTTTCTCCCAACTTGGGCCCCCCTACGTTAACCCCACCCAACCAAGGATGTCCCTACCTAGCCTGATTTATGAGCCTGAAAGATAATACTTTGAGATGGGATTCCTGATTCCAGGAATTTCTCTTCCAGCGGACCGGAAATTGCAGGCACGTCTTTGATGCTAGCGAAAGATTCATTCACGCCTCTGCTTGCACTAAATTTGAATGTCATCAGCCCTGTATTATCAACGGCGCTGAACTGATAATTGCAAGGCAGCCAGGTTGCTGATACATTGATATTTATAGTCGTTGAATCTGAAGGGAACGCTAATGACAGAAGCTGTACAGGGTGAGACATAATTCTGAAACACTTAAGATGTAGGGATATTGTGAGTTATGACCACTGGGGTCGCTAAGATTCAGAATAGCCTCCTCTGATGCCTCACAACTGAGCTACAGCCTCTCACAGGACCTTCCAGGACATATTGGACACCCGCCATCTAGTGGGAGCGTCTCATAACATATACTTGTGAGACGCTCCCACTAGGAGGTCCTAGCAGGTATAAATCGACACGTTAAAATATTTTAGTAAGCTTCCCTCATAGCTGCAATATCATTTCCATAACACAATGCATGAATAGGCCTGACCATTCACAGCAGTCCCAGCATATTAAATTTTCTACCTGAATTTCAAAAACTGCATCGGCTCGTAAACATTTTCTGCAAATTCGCAGGCTCTCCTACATCCGCTACATGCTCCAAATTACAGCAGATAACCACCCGCATTACTTCCATCATTTTAGCAATAGCAGCACACCCTAATTCCCACCAATAGCCACATCTTTTTTTATAAATGTAACTGTACCTCTCCGCATTTCGATAGCACAGCAATTATTTTGCAAGGTCACAATTTCGTAAAACGTCGTTAACAATGGCGGAATCCTTCAGCTCTGCCTGTTTTGAAGGCAATTGGCGAGCCAGAGTTTCCGGAAGGATGGCACTGTACCCATGCATGAAACTGGATTATGATACATCCCCGCCGAATACACTACATAACCCACACCCAACTGTGCCGCCAGCTAAACTGAATTGCCCGGCCACTGCCTGTTAATAATTGTCCAGCACAGACAGCGTTTTACAAGCCATGTCCCCACCCCCCTATACCCATTACACCACTGATTCTGCAGTTCACTCAACGACCCATTAGGACCGTTCTATTTCCATTATTTTGCGGGTTCTATTGAGCAAACTGAGTACGTCCTCTTTACTTTTTAGGACGGAAAAAAACTATAGCCAGAATTCAAATCACGGAGGGCAGTGATCCCATTATCCGGGGACGAGACAAAAGCACGTGGAATGCAAATTTCTGGGGCGCCCAAGTTTCGCAGGTATCAAAATCTGTAATCCTCCTTGATTAAAATGTAATGGGGTAGAGCCCATAGTGGTTGGATAGGATTACATGGTAGTCAAAAACCTGTTGGAAAACAAGTCGATGGCGACACTGTAATTGAAACTGAAAAAATGAGAGCCATTTTGTCCTGTTAGAGGCTGGGTGCTAAAGAACGATCTGACGTCACGTTCAGCCCCGCTCTGTAAGCCACTGCGCATGCTCAAAAACCACGGTTGGTGTGGCGTCAAATCGTTCTTTCGCTTACATGACTGTACGGAGAGTTTACAGGAGAACCACGACTTGGAGGGACCACTGGAACAACACGGTACTCCAGTACGCAAAATGAGACCGTTAACCTGCAAAGCACATGATATTTCAGTGTCCGAATGACGGATGTAGAACAGTTTAATTTCACGGTTGAACTTGAGGCAGATGTACTGAGGTCTGGTAGTAAAGCACACAATAGGGACAACACAAATCGGTTAATAGCACCCGGTTCTTCTGAATAGCTCAAGTTCGGGCACCAAATTCGACCCCTTGTTCAAAATTCCTGGGACCTCCAGTGTTGTAAAATGTAGCAATTTAGAAACCTATTTAAGCAGTTGAGTCTGTTTTTACGGGGCTGTGAATGCGAACTTGGGAGTATTTACAAATGGAAGTGTAATTGCATCCGGAGGGGTTGGGATGGGTAGGGGGACATTTCCGTAACTCGTTACCACTTCTCGCGCCCTCATCTCGGTGAAAAATGGGGTGGTCCAAAAGTCCAGCCTCCTGATTTCAGGCCGTATTTGGAGCTGGATATGGCTGGCCATTGGCTCAGCTTGTGTACCTTCTTTCGCTCTAGTTATACGCTCGCTCCTCGTATCCTTATTCAAGCTGTCACGTAGCCATAGCGACTATCGGGTACCCTTAATAGTGCATTTTTACGAAGATGCTCGACCTCGTTCCAGGCCCTCGGTTCCAGAGCATGAAGAATTCACATCGGCGTGTAAAGGCCGCTTTTCACCAGATCTCGTATTCTATGATGCCCTACTAGTGCATTCCTCTATTGTGTAATGGTGCAAGGGATAAAATTACATGGAACCCCTACAAAGCGACGTTGAGCAGAATCCGCACAAAACTACTTATATACCGGTATAGAAGCTGCTTTCATTCCTAATGTAAATGTTATTAATATTGTAGGATAATAGTATAATGAACTGCCTATGAATTCAATGATGCATAATATAATATGTACTCAAAACAAACAACACAACTACGCGAATGTTTTTTTAAACTATTGAGGAGAATACTGTACAATGCATTCGCTCCGAATAGTTCATGTCAACTATGATGCCCAGAAGCTTTAAAATCAGATCAATATACTGCTACTGTAGACAGCTTTCAGAGGCAGAAGTTATGAATAAAAAATTAACTCCGGTGGGGCAAATATTCAACAACTTTTTTGAAATGAAAAATCTTGATTTCATATTTGAAAAGCGCTATACACTTTTTCATCAGTTGTTCATGTACCAAGGGTAACAACGAAATTAGTTTCTTGTACTGTTCGGTGCAGTGTTCCAGTCCATGCACCACAGTCTTTCTTTGTGAGCCCGGGGCAAGTCTGGGGCGGACAGATGGCCGTGACAATGGCGCCCAACGCAGGCCCAGCGCTATCTTGGTCAATTGTGGCATAACTTTCAGACAGCATCTTACTTCAAAATAAAGTACCCACCCGGCTAATCCTACCAATGGGGAACACCCCAGAAAGTGACAACTCCCCTTTTGTCCCATGAAGAATAGAAACAGTGGTAATTCAATCCAGTCGGAGACAATCATCCGCACAAGTCCGCACCTCCAAGTCGTCTTATGCAACAAATTCTCCTTTCTTCCACCCTCTCATTCCCCCAAAAAAGGCTCGGGTTGGAAGACTCGTTCGAAACAGTGAACCCGATTTAGCACCGAAACAGTTCTTGAATGCAATGGCTCATTGGGAATTCGGGTCCAGATTCGTGGAAAGGACTCGTTAGAATTGTCCAGGAGAGTGCTTGACGCTTGGAGAGCAGCTTGCGGAGACGTTGCCGAAAAGCCTCAGACATTGGTTGGCCCCAAACTTGGTCAAAGTACCGCTCCTCAGGGGGTTTAGGGAAGGGGAAATGAGGCTGACCTGTATCCTTTAAGGGCTCGTGACCACTAGCAGCACACTAGTCCCTTTCGGAGGACTACCTTTTTGTCCTAGTGTGGAAGGAAGGCTATCTCCGTGCCAGAGGGGTTAATGTGGTGCAAAAGGGGATAGGGTGCAAAGAAGGAGTTTAACTAATAGGAGGTTACTGTAGTTTGCTAATTTTAAAAAAGTTCACACATTTTAACAGTTGCTACAGTTTGCTTTGTACTGTGCAGGCATGTAGGAGTACACTAATTTAACAAGCTATATTCCGTCTTGAAATGTGCAGCATATTATATTATATCAGGTACCGGTATACAAGAAGTTCAACATTTCACTCCGATACTGTAGGATTAGCTGCATTTAGGTTCATGCCCTCATTGTAGCTAAATGATGAACAATGTACAGTAGGGCTTACCTGTATTATTCAACTTGCTTAATATTTACATTTTCCACTTTAGCGGATGAATAAATATTTTAAAGATATTACCCCTTTAAATACACTGACGTCACAAAATATATTCACCCCAACCTAATAAAGCGACAAATCAATACTGACACATCCCACATGGTCAAGCTCATAGCAATCAATGTCACTCGTCAATGTCAGTGGGCTACATCGATAGCCCCCTTTTTCCACCTCGAACGATTTTCATATCCCACCCCTTAAGGCCTTCTTAGGAAACTTTCTTCCGCGGCCTACTTCTTACCCTGTCAGAAAAATAATTTTTCACCCTCCCGATTAAAATCCTTCGTAACACTCTGATTTTTCCAACCAGCACCTTCCATTTATCACGGCCCCGGGGCCAGGGGCGGCTTAATTTCCAAGCCTGCAATGCACTCTGTTTCCACCCTTAGGAAACATTAGACGACAATGTAGCCAATTTTAGCCTAAATTTAAAGTTGGCGCCCGGAACTCTAATTGGTCGACTCAGTTGGCCAATCAACATCGTTGTCATTTCAGCTTCTGAGACGTATTGTCTCCGGGAGTCAATTATTAAAATGGTTCTGGAAGCTGAATATTGATTTTCTTCTAATACGTTCCTTACTTTTGCACTTCCGGGAGACATTTCTGCTGGTGAGACGTGTCTATTACGAATTCAGTCTGATTTCGGCCCCTTCAAAGTCTTAATTGCCGGAATCTGACGGGCCCATTATACGATGCATATATACCTGTAGGCTACGTGAGGTCATAATTTCAAGATTGTGCATGGAATCGATCATGTTTTCAGTTCTTTTGTGCAGAAAAGCGAGAGAAGGGGAGGGTTTTCCGCATTTATTCGTCACCATGGCAGCAGAAATCTTATTAAAGTCGAGATTAAAACGGAATCCGGCAACAGACCTCTCCAACAACGAAAATGAAGAAATCACATTTCAAAATACGGGCTGCCTTCCATTTCAATCTCATTATATGAATTCCTTTATGATATTACGCGGTCGGAAATTAAAGTAGGAATGAATAGGCCTACTGCACGCGATAAGGACGCTCCATTTATTAATCTCCATTTTTAGTCGCGCAAGTGCCCACTTCCATCATAAACACCCGAATTATATTTTGAAAAGAACGACTCTCGTGCTTAGCTCTAGCGATCCTTATCTACAGACTTTGCCACTTAAGGTATACATTACTGTACTGCAAACCCTCATCCTTCTGGCTTGCAGATAAAACTACTTCCTTACTCGCCGCAAGAGCCACCAACGGTATAACTTGAGCCCAAGCACAACTCCGGGCGATTACTAATCCTCCTTCACTATGCTCCTCTACCCTACCCCTCGGGATTTAATTCATGTTAATTAATTTAAAACGCAAGCTGAACTTGCTATTGGATAATTAATCAAAGTACGTAAGGATAGCAAGGTGAAAGCATGAAGCTACTCAATGGCGCTCCTAAAATCGTGCCAATTTTAATATATTCGTTGGGTTGCATCATGGCAGGATGGAACAAATCGGAGGTTTCCATTAATTTTACTTCAATATTTGTTAAATACATTTAATTTTATATATAGCCTACTCATTCGAGCCTCGATTATCCGGACACTTCTTGGGAACGTCGAATAATTTAGAAAATTTTCCACTAACACCTTCACAGTTTGTCATTAAGAAGCACTCTTCGCGCACTGTTTGGCCTGTATTTTTTAACACCTCCACCCACCACTACCTCCCCAGCTTTCAAGTTATCCGAGAAGGAAACGCATAAAACTTTTTCTTCTTCTCCAGAATTTAGAACTCCCTCCCTCGCCCTGTTCGGAAACTTCAATTTGCCAAAGGAATTCCTTTCTTGGCCCCCACCCCCCTCCCAGCACCCCTCTCTCTTTTAGCTTTTCTTCTTCCGTATTCTCATAGTCCCTTCTCCCCGCAACCCTACCGCTTCTCTCTAAGGCACACTTTTTTGATGAAATTCTCTCTCTCTCTATCCCTACCCATTTTTTCGTAGCAAGTTCTTCCAAGCGTGCCTGCATTGAAACCAAGACGTTCTTACAGTCATGCCAATCCATGTCGTCATCGAGTATTGAGAATAAGGTACTGACACTGCTCTTGCAGAGCACTTGCAGAAATGCTGTATGTTGCAGAACCAAAAGGTGCAAAGGTACACAGCAATACTGTAGTGGGGTGGAAACTAATTCAGACTAATTGTGTCAGTAACAGCTACATTGGGGGACCCAACATGGTCGCCGGCGGCCATGTTGGGCCCGCATGTAGCGCTTCCCTCTTGTACCTATAAAGTTCAGCGTAGTCCGGTAGGGTCCCCACATAATAGCTCCGTGAAATGTCTCATGGCGGTGAGCACCTCATGCAAAAAGCCCCGGCAGGCGATAAAGAGGGAGTGTCCAGACCTTCGTATTGTAAGACCATGGGAGCTGACACTATTTCCCCCTGTTGCTGTGCTTCCCGTTAAACAGAACTGATGTATGGATAGCCTTTCACTGTCAGGATAAACAAGGCAATATACTGTACAGTACGAGACACTAAATCTGGTCGGGCGGTATGGAAATATTACAGTCATACCACCTGTTAATAACCATATCAGTCAGATTAAAAATAAATAATTCGCACCTATTATGTGGAACAACCACAACCAGAGCGGTGTCGTTTCAACAATGCAAATAGACTCTCAATGATNCCCCCCCCCTTTGAGCGTGAAAATCCTTTTGGCACGAAATCTCCTGGTCCTGTCCGCAGGATGACATCCAAATTGCCATCGGAAGTAAATAGTGAGGCCTTGGGATAATCCAGGTGGACGGACAAGCACATCCGTTTTGATCCCGACACCACTTTTATCCCCTATCCTACCAATAAGTCTGGTACGACTACTAAGCCCCAGACTCAGATTTGCACATTCATCTAGTCAGTCCTAAAAAAAAAGAACCAGGTATTGGATTTTGCCATTCATTGGTAGACGCGGGCTGTAATTGAATCCCATACGTTTACTTTCAGTGAGGTCGCATTTCCAACCTCAGCAGGTCATCAAGGGGCTTCCTATTTCCTATGGCGGTGAAGTTGCGAGAAAAGTAACCCCCCCCCCCCTCTGAAATCTTCGCAGGGCCTTTTTCGCTATCGGTGCCGACACACCTAATTTAACGCGGATTCTGCGCCATTAACCTCGACGGGACCTTACGATTGTTGGCGCTGCCAAAAATCTGGAGGAACATACGGGAGCTGACCCGAAAGAGCATTGGACACGGATTGGTGAGGAATGGTAAGAAGGGATGGAAATATGTTGATTGGTGTGTTAACACAATCTGACAAAAAATATTTCTGAGAAAACTAAATTAATTGAATGCTATTTAGTTAAATTAATTGTTAAAGTGGTGAACATTTTGGCTCCATATGTTTATGACTTACGGCGTAATGAATAGCGTGTATTCAGTAGCAGGTGTTGGATAATTGTATAGTGCGTACTGTAGAAGATATTACTGTGCGAATAGCCGAGATAGCCTGAAGTGCAATTATTACAGAACAGGTCTACAGTATAGTGTTCACTCTACAAGCATATATAGTAGAATATTGCTTAAATAGTGCAGCATAGAATTCTCTAGATAGTTGCTTCACATTCAGTTGAAAGTCTTTTTTTACTCTTAGTACCGAAATATATAGGTAAGTAAAAGTGTTCCTTACGGGGTACGTTAGTGCCTCTTCAATTATACAGTATATCTATGGCTGTATTTGCAAATGTACGTTAGAAACGCCCATTTGCCAGTACTGAGTTAAGCTCACACCTCACAGTACCGTATCTATGAATAATTAATTAAATATCTTGATCTACTGTGTTGTAATGCACATGCTGCCCATTCATACTAATTATGGGTCATGGCTAGGTTCTAACAAACGTTAGAGTAACATTCATTTTTACGACCACAAGCATTATGGTACATTTTGGTTAGGCCTTCGATTAATTTGTACAACTAGAGTAGCATACTTACTCTTACCACAAATAAAGTTTGCTTGAGCGTATACAAGAGAGCTTCTTTGAACACTTCACTGAATCACTTTAGATCAGAGCTCCCCACCCGCTGATGACTACAGTATCGCTTTGTCCCAAAGAGAATTCTGGAATTAACAATTTCCAAGTTTTAACAGGATCAACACTGAGCCATTTTTGTGAGCCATCAACCAGCCAAGTTAGCTGTTTATAATGCATTATCATCACATCTCCACTGATAGTTTAGCTAACACCAAAGTGTCGCATCTCGCCTACCAAAAGCACCACCAACACCTACCAATGATGCTCAAAAATACAGTCAACCTTCTCTTTTTACCGTAACAAAAAAGTCATCCGCAACCGAGAACCCTTTGAGAGCAGTGGGTTTATCTGGCAGGCTGAAAGAATCGAGTGAGGCTTGGTGGGTCGGGTGATTTTGAGACCTGTAGTCCCCATAGTCGTGTGTCGGACGCAGCTGTGCAGCATGTCACCACCCAGAACTCGTCGTCTCCATTGCGGTTGCATGCCGCAGCAATTTGCGGTGGGGACGTATTGAATCCGCGCTTACCTCCATTGGCACATGCATTGGCCTCGTGGTTCCAATGGGGACGCCATACCCCCGCTAAACTGAGCAATGATGCCCGGGCCCTCAACGGATCTACTTTTTTAACGGCTTTTTTTAACGGTTGGGATGCCGAATGGGAAGCCATTTTGCATCCATGCACCAGGTGACGCACCACTGGGCTTTCATAATTGCGGCTACTTTAGCAATGGAAAAATATGCTATGTTAAAGCTTGTTGACCCTGCAATTTAAAAAGGGCGGTATAATTTCATTTTTGTTTCGTGTCCGCTAATATTTTTCAGGCACACGTACCTTATGTATACGAATGTGCCCCGTGCCCGCAGGTTTGATGGACTTGTTTTGAAAGAAAACAAGAGCGGTGCAGGCAAATACAATAATGTGTATCCGTTCCAGACGCTCGATACAGCTTCACGGGTCGCAGAGCTTTACGCGCGTATCTGATGGTAATCTGGACTTACGAGTTTCGTGAACTTTGAATCCAAACGGACAGTTACAATTAATTTTAGAGATATTCTCACACCCTCTGCGATATGTACCTATACAAATTCTAGCTTCAGATTAGCCACTCGACACCCTCACCATCAACACCATCTTGTGAATATTAGGGACGCCATATTGTACATGTCACAGTATAACTCAGAATCAGATTGTAAGCCATCGCCAGCAGCTAGTTTTTGACATATTAAAAAGTAACCATCCAAATTTTGTCCAATATCGAACACTCTGTAGATGATCCATTCCTTTTAACAAAATCATCCACGCTCATAACCGTCCTGTTTTGTCACACGACAGTCCCTTTCTGCAATTGACGTTTTGGAAATTGATGCATACCCTTTCTCTGTAATTCGATTTCACTTGACTGCGCATTTCCAACCGTGGTTCGCCCTACATGTACCGCTACAGTATACCACCCCCATGAACCTTCTGGCGGCAGAATAAAAGTGCAATCTGCGGCTAGCCACTTACACAGAAACGAGAGATTCGCCCCCCGGATACCCCCGCGGGGCGAACAATGTTTCATCGAGTGAATAGCGCCGACATGAATATCAAGACATAGGTATAGAATACCTAGTGCCCATTGCCACCGTTTGCCCAAATAAAACCATAATTGTGACACATGGCTAGGAGGACCCAGACCGCGGTAAAACGAGGAGCACATTAATATGTCAAAGGTGCCCCAAACGAGCCTCTCGCTCCGGCCGAAACAGAATATCCTGGCATCATAAATGACGACACATGATTGTGTGCATGTTACATGCTATATGCCACGTACTCACTTTGTTTTGTAGCTAGGTTGCTGGGGGGCCCAGAGTTTGTGACCTTGTGTAGCCACACGCATATGACAATTACGTCTATGTATTGCCACCTATAAACCAGTGTAGCACTAAGGTGTTTTCATTCTTAATGGTCTATTAAAATACATACTTTTGCATTCTGATGTGAAATAGTCATAGGCTACCTGCTTCCAACCGCTTCCTGGACCAACTTGTACGGTTAGGTTAGGTTAGGTTAGGTTAGGTTAGATTAGGTTAGGTTAGGTTAGGTTAGGTTAGGTTAGGTTAGGCGAGGCCAGGTTGATAGGATATCGATCACAGTAGTCAAATATTTTCATTGTTGTCAACTTATAGTAAATAGCAAAATATTATATTCTTCCCACATATATGACACCTAGAAGCCCTGCCTATATTTTCCCTTACCTGAATTCACGGCCGAGTTCTGCTACGTGTCACGCGTCCTTTGTGCCATTACGCAAATATTCAGCAAAATGTGCTTTTCCCCGGAAGCCTCACCTTTTCCCTTGATGTCCCCACCGTGCTTCCTGAGAAGTGTGATGTAAGTCGAGCATAATTTTGGAAAAAGAAAGACACGCCTGCTGCACTATACTCGGGGCTTCTCTCTGTGTTAGAGAGACGGGTATGGGCAGGAATTCCGGGCCGAAGGAGAATTTTGAACCCAACCCTTAGGAACAAAGGGAGAGGCCAGGTTCAACTGCACATTTCCGCGCCTTTCCATCCTCAACAAATCGGGTTGTGCATCTCTTCCTAGGATACCTTTTTCCTCCTCCTGTTCCACCTCTTCTCTCTATCCACCAACCTCTTTTTGTGCTCAGGATCGAAGAGCACTGCGGCGGAACTCGGTAAGAAAACTAAGCTACTCAAACGAGCACATAACTCAAACGCTTGTCACTTTCAGAGAGAAACAAACATGGCGGATAGGCTTAGGAAAAGGTGAACATCAGGTATGCAGATGCTCAAGGTATGCCAGTCGATGCTAAAATTGGAGTGTTTTCTGTAACACAACAGAAATTGCGATGTAACATGACACCGTCCAGTTTTACCCCGCATGCAGGACGGATCTCTTGGGAGGCGCATTCAGAAGCATAAGGACAGTGATTGGGCAGAGGCACAACAGCTAACATGGTTCGTTCACAAGGCGCAGGGGAAATTCAACACGGGATTGCTCAGAACTTTGCGGAGTTTCGTGGATGAAAGTGTCATTTTACCACTCGGGCGTAAAAATTACATCGCGGTATCGATCTCTACTTGACAGTCCTACTACCCTCTTCCTCCAACTTTGTGACAACGTAAAGCACAGGATGGAAAGAATTCCTTTTTATTTCGTTCAAACCTCCTAAGCACTTTTGCTCCGTACCCTGGAGACCATTCACAGTATCCCAATTTCTACAAGAAATTTTGCACTTGATTGGTGGAGTAGGTCTAGAGACATGTACTGTATGGTACGGTATAATTGGCAATGTAGTGTGCAGGTGAAAGACAGCTCTTTAAGATTAGACCAGGTATGGGGTCCAGTAATGTATAATTCAGGAGAATGGCAGTCACTGTACAGTGTAACTGGAGACAAACCGATGTCTAGATTTCAGGACTATAAATAGCTAATATAAATGTTACTGATTAATGAACACTTTTTACTATTTAAAAGCCACATAACAGTGTCCATACTGCAGTATGTATGCAGACAAGGATTACCCCATTGTTACCAAATTATGATTCAGTATTACAATATTCCATAGTTTAATAAGTAGATTCTACTCTACATATACTATGCAATGCAAGCTCGAAACTGTACATCATGCATGCTACATACTAAAACTCACAAAATACCGAAAGTGCAACTTGATTGTTATTTTACCCTCATTTCAGGTAGACCTACACAGCAGTTGGTATGTACACGCACGATGCCAATATTTGAACATTAAATCAATTATCAGCAAAATAGTTCATGTAATACACCAACTCACGTGACCCTATATTGCACGCCACCCTGTGCTACGATCAAAAGGCAGGAAATATTATATTGCACTGCGGATACAGCCATGGAATGCCATTCGATTATTATTTATTCAGAGTAGCCCTTTATAGCAGTGATTAAAATGAATTGCATCAGGTTGATCATTTTTGACGTCTGATTAATGCCAGAACATAATTCCTCCACACGGTAACAAAGGGCGCTACTGTAGCCCACAATTTAGCATGAACCCATACATTATCCGATACTCTTAAGTGAAATTCAAACGTTTTTCGTTTTTTGAAGAAAAAGTTTCGTTATTTTTTTTTTTATTCGGAAGGACCCGTCTTACTCCCAAGACCCTTTTATCGCCTAGAAGCTCCAACGCTAAAGGTCTTGTGCTTTACGGCCCCGATTTTGCCAGTTATTCATTTAAAGCCGAGTAAAAGTCCAAGTAGAGCCGGAAAAACTTTCTGCAAATCTCATAATTAATGGCGAGAGATGCAGCGCTTTTTTTTGCGAAAAGTGTTATTTTTTCGCAACTGGTCTTAGCAACTAGGTACCGTCCTGTATGTGTATTGCATGAGAAACAGTATGTTACTATTTGAGTATAAATTAGCATTTAAAATACAATAATATTGTATAAATAGTGCAGTTATTTCATGATTTTAAATAGCTATTTTCATATATGTGAAAATTTGATTTGCATACATTTGACATTAATTTTTGCATTTTGCTTGCAGATGCAGCGAGCATAACAATTACATGCAAAATGGATATCAATGAATATTTGAAACTTCAGAAAATTTCAGAAATTATGTCCAGGAGACTTGACAATATGACATGTTGCAACGCCCTTCGAAAGCGGTAAGCACACTCGTTATTGGCCATAAAAGCGATATCTACGCCCCTCCCTTAGCTCTTTTCGTAAATTAACCTGTAAAAAACGGTGTCAGACCCACAAATGACCTCTGCATGTTCAGGTAGCGTTACACCCACCTAAAAACAACATCTTGATCCAAAAGATATACACTTCGAAGGTCAAGACTTTTCCTTTTTTATATCCAGCTAAATCCTATCGATTGATAAGTCTTGCAACTACCTCGCCTTAGCCTAGTTCAAGCCATTAATATTTCTCGTCGCAATTTTCCGGTCCGGTGATAATACAGAGTACAGTGGTGTGCCTCTTCTTACATATAGTCGGTGTTCATCTTGCGTAGATTACACTGCATGAGCTTAGTAATTACACTTCTCCTTTGATGCGATTATTGCATTTTCGCAATTTAGGCCTTTATTTTTCCTAGGACCGGATATTAATTTGCAAATACCTGGGGGAATACAGTCTGATTCGTGGAAAGATGCATTCTTGGAAGATGGAGTGCCATAATGGCTCATTTGAATCTTTTATTGCCAACTGAGTAATTAAGGAGATGATATCAGCCAGATGGAAACGATTTTGTGGGTCAGTATGTTGATATTGAAATGTAAAATTATTGCCTTTGAAAAATGTGTACTGTCTGATTGTTCAGAATAAATATTAATTGTTATAAAAGACGCTGAATTATTACTCATGCTCTAACATACTACCCTCCAAATTATTACAGTACTGTGTACAGTACTCATAACCTTCGATTTCATACATTTGCCTAGTAGTATACGAGAAGTTTTATTCCGATCCGGACCACCCTGTACAAAACCCTCAAAATCATTCTTTCTCCAAAACTAATAAATAGATCGACGGTACTCACCAGCGACGTGTACAGCAACACTTAGCACCATCACCCCCCACATCCCCCACCCTTTCTCCTTAGCCATCCCTCTTCAGGTGTGTACAGTTCTTAGAAAACACTCGACAAAGTCAAAAGTTCGCACCAACCATGAACCCCCCCTAGGTCAAATTCCCTTGGAGATTCACGTCCACCAGGTAAAGCTAAGAGATAAGTTGGGGGAAAAAAATATTCAGAGTATAACTAAGTATGTGACAGGACAAAGAGACGTAACGTTCTCCACGACCTGTCCGGAGCAAGGGAGCAGACGAGTCTGAGCCTACATTCATGGAGAGCCGGCCCCAAAAAGCCCTGGGTCGATTCCACACCCCACCGCCACCCCTATAACCTACACATCCACCCTTCTCTACCCACCCCTCTACCTGTTACTCCCACAGTAACCAGACTTGCGCCATCCTTGTCCTTGCTTGAATTACCAAGGGCAATGGTTCAGAAGCCACCATTTGCTGGGACAGGTTTTAGGTCATTTAAACAACCCGCCTTGATATTCCATCAGTATCGATATATCGATACACAAGACCACCTATTGGCTTAAGTACGTTTTAATGTAATTGAACCGTCTTAGCGACTGCAAAATGGCCTGACACATGTTGATTTGAGGATCGCAAGTCGTGGGCTCTGGTAGACGACAAAGACTTGGCCCATTGCGGCGTAAATGATGACGATAATTAAGCCTAGGGCAAGATAATGGATCAGAGGGAAAGGGCGCTTGGCTTGGCTCCCACGTTCCTAAGACATCGATCACAGTTTGTTTAATTATTAAGTCTGAAGCTGGGAATAAGTGGCCGAATGGAATCGTGGGGGATGGAATTTGCGGGGAAAACCCTTCCTGTTCCGTGCTGCTAATGAGGGAACAAGTGGGAGGAGGAACCATTTTTGCTCAGTTGTGTTTCGTCTGCAAGCATATGCAATTTATTACTAAAAGTGGTCATTATTGTCTAGTAGTTCTAAGAAAGCGGGTGATGAATATTAATATGCAGATCGCAATATTTGGTCTCATATTGAATAATCACGTCGTCAATTTTTGGTTCATACCAAAATCGATGAATTTTAATTTTCAATCAGTCCTAATCAGTACAGCAGTCACGACATGCAAATGATGAAAGCACAAGGTACAAAAATGTGTCAATATAATGCAAAGCTTGTTCATTGGGTTGCATCATGCCAGGATGAAACAAAGTGGTGGGTCCTTTATCGACGTGACACGGCCACACTTTGCGACAAATTGTGACCCCAAAAAAATAAACAGAACCGACCCAACTTAATCGTCACGCAAACGTTCCGTTGAGAAGGCCCGCCATTAATATTGAATAAGTCAAAGTTTTCCGAATGTAGTTTGTTAGGTTTAAAGGAAAAGAAAATTATTCCAGTGGCGTGATCTTAGAATTCCCATGGAAATTCTTCTCGTTCTTTTAAGCGGCAGTTATTACGGCACCAGAGCGGAAGATTAGAGAGAAAAAAAATGTAACTCCCTGTAGCTATTCCCTCGAGTTGTATCCTACCCCCGTAAAACACTCTTTTGCATAATTCACATGGCTGCTCATTTCGACCGGATTCTGCAGCATCTTGCATAATTACCAGTATAATATGACATTTTCCTAATTATTTTGCTGATGAACAATATGAAATTTATTAATTCCATGCAGCGGTTCGTTTGGAACCTAAAAATAGCTGGATATTGGACATTACTGCCATGTAAGTAAAACATCTCTTGTGGCTCCTAATGCATAATTTTGCATATACCACAGTGCATAGTAATGTCTGATTGTAGACTAGTACCTGGATATATCAAATGTGTAATAATGAAATTGTCATATTGGTTTCAATTGGTTGATTTATTACAACGCTAGTGTGTCATGTAACCTTCAGTTTTCTCTAGAAAAAGTATCTCTTCTGGTGCCCTTGGCGACGAGTAGTAATGCTGTGACAACCAACTTTGTTATTCTTAAGTCGCTTTGTTTTGATGGTTGATGTGGCGATATGATCGATTCAAAGATGCCCAAGGGTATGCCCATTAGTCTGTACTTGGAAGAATATTATTACGACCAAAAAAAGCATGGAACTGTACCACATTATTTTTATCTATATACGAGCGTAGAATACTGCAGGTGAGAAAAGTCAATAATTCAGCCTCTTCTGTGTAATGTATTACTGGCAAGGTCATACCATTACATGACAGTACACAGTCTGTATGCCAGATAGAAGCCTGTATAAAGCTTTGTAGCTCCATTACCCGAGCATAATGGAAGAGAAAGTGAATGGGGGCAGGATTCAAGTCGGGGATTACTGTCCCGTGGAGCCAAGGTGGTTTCATTACAAAAGGTTACGAGGCCGGATCATGCTCTTCAAGCCTCGCCGCCGGCATTATTTTGTTTGTACCGGAAAAGGAAGTCAAGGTTGTTGTCATTACTAGCTCATCTGGACGGATGTACGGATGTCAAACATATTTTGTTGCAGGCTATACACGCTGCCTGCACCGGGGTTTGTTTGTTTGTTTCAATTTACACAACGTACAAAAAAGGGTGTTGGTTGGGTTGCATCATGCCAGGATGAAACATACACTATCAGCACATATTGCAGTAATTAAATTTGTGTTAAATGGACGCTATTGCTGTAAATAATTATAATCTTATCTGTGCTTGTCATCACAGTTCTGTCACGATTCGACAGATAATTAAATGTTTCATTGCATATATATATTTTTAAATGACTATTTGATCAATATAAAGCCGAGTCTCTCCTGGTCAAACATACATGTTTATAAAGACAACCCCGTATTTACCCACATTTGTAATCCACACAAAAGGTCCGTCGGTTGAAATCCGATATCCCCCATATGGTCGAATCGGTTTTAGTCTCCACGCAACCGGTCCCTAGTTTTCCAGGTATCGCGTCCCTTCTGTTTGGCGGCCATCGGATCAGATATTTATCGCTTCCAGTTTCTCTTGCGGCTCCCAAAAAAACAAGCTCTCAAAATGTGATTTATCGCCAGATCTGTCACAATCAGAGACTTTTTTCCTACCCAGTACCATATAACAGATATGGCCAAACTGTCACGCAGATTTACGTCACCTTTCTGAATATGGCGTGGAAACGCTTGCTTATCGACGCCACGCAGGTTAATGCGATAAAATCCGTCCGTTCCGCACATGAACAATATGTAACTTAATTATGGAACTAGTTGTCTGGACATATTTATTTTTATCGGTCAGTTCGTGTGGCATCAGTTTGTCGGTCTGGAGCATGCGTGACAAATAATACCTGGCGTTTATTGCAATTGCGCTATACTAGGTAGGGGGGACAATGCGTCGTAAGCTTTCATCACTTGCGTTTTACGATCAAGTCACCAATAAGTTTACTCACACAATCACTACTTTCAAAATGGTCCGGTGTAACCTCTCACGTTGCATCGATTTTCTGCCAAATTTGGGCAACACAATGGGTTTCTTGAGAGCCCCCCACCATTCATCATCTGGCTGTGGGCCAAAGAAATGAGAGGTTTACTTTGTGTGAAATATTCAAGGGATCATACGCCCTTTAAGAGCTCTTTGACGACTTCTGTGTGGCTAGAGAAGGTTTTTCGCCAGATTTCCTCTCTGGAGGGAGGTCCCTCCGAATGCAATGTTCACAAGAGGCTCCCATCCAAGGGCGTCGACAAACGGAAATACTTTCGATTTCATCCCCATCTCAAAATTCAGCCTCCTGATGTATCCCAACTGCGTCCACGAATATCAAATAACAGGATTCCGAATCGATTTCAGGCTCGTAACATAAAGATAGGACGGTGGGTAAAAAGGCGAAGATGGCTGGATTTACGGGTCTCGCCTTGAACTACAAACGACGTCACTCTGTTATATGGAAATGAAGTGTCAACAATTGCTCAACTGAAATGGCAACGGTGCTTCCGCCCGATTGGTCAATCCCTACGCGCATCACCTCATGCGCAATGCTCCAGCCAATCGCATCTACGCTGCGTTGCCAGCTTCTTTCAACCGTTATGTTGCTTCAAGTTTATACGCCTATAAAGAGTCCACAGCAACAATCGCTCCCCAGGAGTTGTACAACTTCACGGGCTAGTTAAAATGCACCCCAAGTTTGTTTCTCAACCACTTTAACCCGGCAATTAGCGGGGGTCCGCGGTTGTCCGGAGTAGGTCGTCCGTATCCGGACACGCTGGCTAGCCTTTCGCATCAAGGCACTTGAGAACCCAAAGCCGCGGGCAACAAAAGGACCTGCTCTCGCAACAGGCACTGGAACCACCTGAGCGGATTCTCACGCACCAAAACCGGCACATAACACGGCAAAGGGTTAGTGGGTGGGGAGAGAAAGGGAGGCATAAACTCTAGCGAGGAGAATCTACAAATGGTATTACCTGCGAGGTCTTACGTTACGTTACTCTAGCACGCTTTTCGCAAAATGTGTTGGATACTGGAAAGTGCAGAACTTTGTTTGGCTTCGGGGCGCAATAGTAGTAAGTTTGCTTTTCATACCTCTTTGTGGCCATGCTATGGAGGCCCTAGGGCGATATACCATGTTTTGTGCAAGTATGGTGTTTCAACGTATTATTTTTCAGGGGGATGGACCGATGTGTTTTTATTACAGCAAAGTATTGTTCAGTTCAACAAAGAGTGTATGAACAGGCAATTTCTTTTGAAAGCCGCACTATGTACGACGTACCTTACCATGTAACCTAATCTAACCTAACCTAACCTAACCTAACCTAACAAGGATCCTAATTAGATTATGTTAGGTTACATGGTAGGCTAGGTTGTTAGGTTAGGTTAGGTTAGGTTAGGTTAGGTTAGGTTAGGTTACATGGTAGGCTAGGTTGTTAGGTTAGGTTAGGTTAGGTTAGGTTAGGTTAGGTTAGGTTGGGTTAGGTTAGGTTAGGTTAACAACGATCACATTCCCAAGTAAATTGAAATGTTTTAAATCCCTTTTGCATGTAGCATTGAGGGCCATTTGCCCCCCACCCGGCAATAAGCTGGTCACATTGCTTTTGCTTACACCAATGTGTATCACTGATTTGGAATAACCTCATTGACAAGTATGATGGAAAAGCCTAATGTGCTCCCAAAAATAGAGGGCAATGGACCGTGAACCTAACTTCGACCGTAAAAAAATGCTGCAAAAACTTGTTGCACTTCGAGTGAGACCGCGTTTATCGACTGTTGAGGTCAACACGGCAGGGAATTTGACCAGGTGGAAGCAGCCCAATTCCCAAAGGCATTCAGTCGAAAAAGGAAAATAGAAGGGGCTCCATTTGAACCACCTTATTTTGACAAGAACGCCTGAGTTCATCGAGGAATAACACTATTTTTTTATACCTTCCTCCGACATCTCCCAGAATACATTTGAAGCCAATCATAACAGCTCTGACCTCCCATAATCAGCCTCATCATTCCGCAGTGTTCCTTAACTTGTCCTAATGACTCTCTTCTTCTTCTTCCGGAAGGATGATCCCACGCCACAAGTATAGTCATACTTTATTTAACGCTCCCTGGGTTTCCCAACAGAGCCGAACTCTAGCCCGTCATGATGGTCTATATGCCACACTCGTTACTTTTTGGGTCGATAAATGGATTGTCTGAAGACAGGCGTGAAAAGGTTGAAGTTCGTCTGGGAGTCTTCACTCGACGATTATATATAGCAAATACTTTTTCTCTTACAAGTTATTACATAGCACCTAACAATCCAAACATTACACGTATTATTATTATTATTATTATTATTATTATTATTATTATTATTATTATTATTATTATTATTATTATTATTATTATTACTAGCGCACCCGTAGCCAAAATTTGGCAAGGCCTGATGATTTAGTGCCGTGATCAGAAGGTGGCAGCACTCACCGGGGACCGTTCTTCTTCCGGAGCGTTCCAGAGGCGAAAAACATAAGGCTATTATTATAGGGGGAATTATTATTATTGTTATTATTATTATTGTTATTATTATTATTATTATTATTATTATTATTATTATTATTATTATTATTATTATTATTATTGAATGTAGGGTGTGTCGATAAAGATTTTTCGCACATTTTTTCATTGTCAACTCACTCTGATGAACTGTCAGTAAGCTGGCTCGGGCGTGTTGCAAGGGGTGAAAAATGGTCCTTGCTATGACAAGATAATCGGATGTTTTTTTTTTTTGAAAAAGTGCTTTCTTTGGTCGTGTAATACTCCGGTCGATACTATCCCTGAAAGTTGCTTATGCAGGATATTGATAGCTCTACCAATTATTTTTTTCATGTGAGCCACTATTACGTAATTACTATTATAAAAGGACCCTGTCCCTATAAGCATACCGTTAATAAATTTGACCAGCACATGGTCTGTACAAACATGTACGGGCCCTTTGACCCTACCTGCATTTTGTAAAACCAGATATCCAGCCCCTATCTGCGGTCCCTAATAACGCACCAGAGGGAAGTGAAACAATCCGACGGACCGACCAGAATGACTTCAATGACCTCTTAGGTTCCCTTGAATGGACGAACCCCCCAACTTGCTTCTTTCCACCCACTCACCCCACCGAAAGCCCTGTACGGTTACGGTCCCCCGTTCAAGATTAGCGACTCCAGAGAGCACTTTGCAACAGATTGAATTAAAGCCTAGGGATTTGACCACCATCCATTCATGCAATAAACGTGTTATCCAACCTCAATGCGGAAGCTGGACTCTTGTGGACTGTAATTGTCTCCAAGTGCACCTCAGCACTACTTTGTGTCATAGGTGCACTAGGGGACTTCTCACTTCACACCCATAACTTTCGATAATTTTTTTTAAAAAAAATATTGAGCCCATGAGAGAGTTTTCCTATAAGTTCGGGAATACTGTGCAGTATCTGGGGGCATGTCTTTTAGGTTTCATCCTGGAAGGACGCTAACCTATGTGACTCTTTTGTGTCAAGGGCTGCAGACATGCAAGGGGCTATGAGCCGTTCGACATCCACAAAATTTTCATTTTTTGAAAAAATATTAAGAATGGGACTCATGGCATATTCGAGAATATTTTATTTGCGATTTCCGTCACATTATGAGTTTTAAAATATTAAAATAATTACTGGTTTTATAATTATTCATATATAATTATACAGGGTGTTCCAATTGCCCCATTACTCCCAGGTTGCCGAATATAGCAGTTGCTATATAGAAGAGGTCAAATTGTTAGGAGCACAACAAGCTACAAAAAATAACCACTTCGGTCAATATTAGTGACAATCAAAGTGACCCACGAACTTGGAACATCCTGTATAATTATTTAACATTCCATTTTTATTTATTTTTTATTTTGTTATTTTAATCATCCATTATTGTATTTCTTTAAAAGATTATGTTGTGCATTTATTATTTATTATTTTACCGAAGCAGTTTGGTGGAGTGGATAAGGTGTTCGACTGCTAATCGGGAGGTCCTGGGTTCGAGTCCCGGAGCCGGCAATCCTAACCGTGGTTTTCTGTGGTTTTCCACTGTCTCCAGGAGAATTCCGGAATTGCTTCCTAAATAATTAGGCCACAGCCGCTTCCTTCCGTCCCTATCTTATCCCAAGAAGCAAAAGTAAAAATGAAAGCAAAGAGTTCCAGTCAAAACAAAATTGGGATGAACTCCGCCGCCGGCGGCTGATAACGAGATTTTTTATTATCTTGTTATTATGTTTATTTGAGTCAGTGGCGGATCTATGGGGGGGGGGGTGATCGGGGTAATCGCCCCCCCCCCCAAGCTGAAGCAAGAAACAGAAAAATGGCCATGTGCTTACAGAGTTTAAAAATTTTTCGCCTGCGGCGGGCTTTTTTGGGTGGGGTGGGGGGAGGGGGGCGAGCGCGGCGACAAATCACCCCCCCCCCCCAACAACAACGTCTAGATCCGCCACTGATTCGAGTTCAGAATTAATCATTCTGTCAACCAACGGGCTACTTGTAGAGTACATTGACATTTTTTAAAGTCATGTAAATCCACAAGTACTACGCTCTCATCAATCTTCCCACAATTGCATTACTTGTAATAACATTTACGCAAGCAACATTCATAAAAACATTCACATAGCTAGAGAGGTCCGCCTCAGAAAGAACAATCCAAAAAAGTACCCTTTTTTTCTCTCTCTCCTCTTCTGGCATAAGTGCAAGGCAGAAAAACGAACGTGATGGAAGCGGAAGAGGCGGCGAGGCAAATCGAATCGAAATTTGGTATGCATATAAGCAGAAGAAAAGTTAGGTAGAGAAAATTCGTGGCGGAGGATGTAATGAGTTTTGCGGCATCGTCTTTGAGAGCAAAAAGCGGAACGACGGCCGCCTTTTCTTCTTAGCTGCGGCAGTGGTGGCTGGGACTTTCTAATTCCTCACTTCCTTCGACTTTCCCAGGCCTCTCTGGTAGTCTAATGGCCGTGATAACTACATTCCTGTTTACCCCCCTCTGTGATGAAAACATGTGAGTCCAGATCCTAGTCGTCTGGATATAGCCTCTTTTTTTAAAAAATAAAAAATTTTAAAGGGGGCCGTCAAAAGATTTATAGGGGTTGGAATGAGGGGGCTAAGCTGATCATTATGGTGTTGACAGTGATTGGAGTGGAGGAATTTAGGACTGCGTATTTGGCGTGGAAAAATTTTCAAAATAGTTTTAAGTCGTGTAGAGTACTTTGAATTCCATTGTAGCACCACTTTGAATCGTTTAAAACTCATTAGTGGCCAGTTTTTACAGTTAAAACTGTTTCGGGTATTTCATTTATCCCTGAAGCATTTGATATAAAAAAAAAACATTCACAATGGCATAAGTTTTAGCAATACCAGCTGTAATAAGGAATGTTTTTTTTACGAACAGGATGTATCTGACATGTTGCCTGCAGACAGCAAAAGATACCCCTCCACATTTTTAATTATAATTCTTTTCGTAACTTTTATCAAAAAGTTGCAATTGTTTGACTTGAGGGCATATACCCTACAATGTGTATGAATAATACAATATTTACTTTTAAAACGTATAATTTCTGGACATTTCCGCTAAAAAGCTAGTATCCCAGTTTGAACGTTTCATTTAATGTGTGATAAAAATAAGTTTCATTAAAGGGACACACCACTCAAAATACAAGTTGGGTTCTAAAAATCGGGCAAAAAAATCCTGATTCCGAGGGTATAAGCAGTTTTTCTTAGAGACGAACGGTAAGGCCAGTGTGAAAGCTGGAAGTGTGTCGTTCGAAAACCGCGCGCGGGGCAGGTGGGCGCAGGTGGCGACGCCACCAGAGTGGAACCGGGCGGAACTAGAGAAAATGCTAGAGAATGCATCCAGGCGCGGCAGTTGTTTGTTGAGCACATCCTCTACTTCTCCGGTTTGCCGCGAGATGCTGTTGTATCGCCCTTCTTAAAGGCTACGGACTTCTTAGAGTGAACAGACACGCCCCCCCGGGCGAACCAATGGGGTCGCTGTAACCGTGGGTCACAGTAAGGTTGCCAGGCGAAATACATATAATACAATAGAGACAATAATATAGAGGTTTGTTTGGGGGCGGGGCCATGGGCCCAGCAGTTCACTCTAAGGAATCCGTTGCCTATAGCAGACGACGTGTGTAGATATATGATATTCCGTGTTACCGTTGGGCGTAGAAAAAAATCGATTGCACATTCGGAATCAGAATTTTTTGCCTGATTTTTGGGGGCCAACTTGTATTTTGAGTGGAGTGTCCCTTTAAATACTTTGCTAAAATGAAATATTCTTTGTGAAATAATCATTTAGAAAAGTTTAAGCGAGATGTCAGTAATTATTGAAGCACAATTACATTCAACTGCATTTACAGCTGAGCAAAGGGCTTCCTTAGCCACACCCTCCAATTCTATCCCACAACACTGCCCGCGTCCACTTTATGCGACCACGCAATTATCATTGTTGTTTCGAAATAATGTAACCCACATTGCAACCCGAAACTCCAAAATCCTCCACTGATTTAACAACTCAATAATTGGAATGATGAGCCCCAGTAACGAGTAGCTGTATATCCACTCCCCTAAAAAGCAGGCGCAGAACTTCATTGTCAAACCCCCCTGAAAACTTTCCCATGTGTATATTCACTGCGTGTGTGTTGTCACATGTGACGCCCAAACCGCTGTAGCGACAAAGATTAATTAAACGTTTGCCTCCACAAGCGGCAACCGTGACATGCGTGCGAAGAGTTCAAAAAATGACAAAAAAAAAACTATGGTCGGTACGGCGGAATAAACAGACACCAAAATCCAACGTACAGAGACAGAAGCTCTACAAAAGCATAACTCTGTTCTAGCCCCCATATCACATGCGGTCTCATCAAGCTCCCATCCTCTCATGCAGGCAGTTTCAAGTCAGAATTTGATAACCACATCTATCACGGGTGAACCGTGGGCCTAAATCCCCACCCATGCTATCCCCCATTTTTAGGACGGTCTCAATTATCATTGTTGGGCATCCCCCTTTGTCAAGCCGACACGCTTTACTGGTAATTATTTGCTCTCGTCAGCCAAAGGATTACGAATAGCTCTGTAATTGGCGTCTTTTTTGGTCCAGGGTCATTTATAAATGGAGACCTTGTGACGTACTGTTTCACACAGTGTATGTACAGTATAAGAAAGAAATTGTGCTTGTACAGTCCTTTAAAGCAAAGAACAATCTGACGTCACACCAGCCGTTTAAACCAAAGAACAATCTGACGTCAAACCAGCCGTTTAAACCGAAGAACAAGCTGACGTCAAACCAGCCGTTTAAACCAAAGAATAATCTGACGTCAAACCAGCCGTTTAAACCAAAGAACAATCTGACGTCAAACCAGCCGTTTAAACCAAAGAACAATCTGACGTCACACCAGCCGTTTAAACCAAAGAACTGACGTCAAACCAGCCGTTTAAACCAAAGACCAATCTGACGTCACACCAGCCGTGTTTTCTGAGCATGCGCAGTAGTATGCTTGCAGAACGATTAGAGGACATGATTGGAGGGAACCGAAGCAGGTTGGTGTAGTAGATATGGAGTCTACCTGTTAATCTGGAGGTCCTGGGTTCGATTCCCCGTGCCGGCGACCCTGACCGTGATTTTCTGTGGCTTCCTTCGGTCCCTCCAAGATAATTCTGGGGTTGTTTCCGTAAAAATAGGCCACAGCCGCTTCCTTCCGTTCCTATTCTTGGCCCCACCCATGTGTGAAGTAACACTAAGAAAAATCGAAGAAAACTGACGATGGTGTGCCACCCCCCTATCACGGGGTAAAATAAATAAAATAAATAAAAAATAATGACATTATTAGAGGGAAGAGCCGGGTGGAGGCGGGGTTGAATGTGTGATGTCAGCGAACTGTTTATATATGATTGTTCAAGCTTCCTAGCCCACTTTCAGGCTACTGAGAGTACTAAAAATTGGAACATGATAGCTGATGTGCTCTCTGGTAACAAAAAGTCCGAATTGGGGGAGGAGGGGGCGAAAACTCCCAAAATTTATCTGTTACAACATTACACATGAGATTTCAGTATATGCCACGAATGGCAGTAGCTGCTTATATTAGTGATCTCAGCGCTACCATTTCATATGTCAAGTTTTCCACAATATTGCAAAATTAAAACTGCGAACTTCGGAGCCTAAACTTTGAAACTAAGGCACAACAAACGTGGATCCATTAATCCATGGTAGTTTTAAAGTTAAGCAGTTTGCTTAAGTACTGGCTGCATTCTTTTGCAACGTTCGCGTTAAAACAACGGCTAATTTTTTTTCCTAGCTGTTTCGAATTAATCACACTTGTAAGTACTGGAAAGTAAAACATGCTGCTTCATTTCAGCTATAAAATGGAGGACTATGTTACGCTGCTTTTGACATCTCTCGCTGGCACCGAATGAGAAATAAAATATTCATATGGAAAGAACGTAACCCTAGGGATCATCCGCCCAAAAAAAGCTGAAATGGTTAACAAAAGAAAGGCATAAATTTTCCAAAAAAAAAATTGTGGAGGCCTTTAGGGAAAGCTATTGTGTTCATTGTTGCCATTACGCGTTTCAAATGGTTACTGCTTTTAATGATAAATTAATGGGCTAATTTTAATCATTTACATGCCAGGCAAGTTAGGTCAATCACGTTACAAAGCGGGCTACCAAACCCCATTATGGACCCTATTGAATTATCATAACAATATTCGTCCATTCTCAATAGTTTAATCAAATTACCTGGAGTGAGTAATTACTTGAAAAACATTTTATTAACTGCGTTTGAAGTTGGCTGGGCGTGATATACGAGCTAAATTTTTACCTGCGCAAAAAAAATAACTGAAACCTTTATTGGATCCGTTTTCATTAGTGTAAGACATTTCCCACTGGCTTCAAGTTCTTCCAAGTTGGTCAGGGTTGTCATTTTTTTTTCACCGACTTTTTTGCAGTCTGGCTAATTACGTTTCGATTTAATGCAAATATTGACACTTTCCAGGAGTCGCAAAACTTTTATTAGTGCCACTAATTTATCACGGAAAAGAAGGAGAGAGAAAAAAAGTTGGCGCTTCTGAAAGCCGGAGTAATATTGATGGTCCATTTCCTTCCCAATTCCAAAGAGTCTTCGATTTTTCTTCCCCACTTGCTTCTTCTATCTCAAACCTAGAGGGATGGTGCCGCCATTTCTAGAAACTTCCAGGACTTAAGGAAGGAGGAATTTCTTATAATGCCCCTGGTTCACTTCCACTTGTCTTCTATCAAGCCAGCATATTTTTTCAGCTTCAAAGTGAATGTGTATACCTAACTCCAGCTGGGCTCTACGAATATTCATTCCACTTTGCAATTCATAGTGAGGCTAAACATGTAAGAAAGTGCAAAAGAAAAAAAATAAATCTTGCAAGAACTCGAAATTGCGAGTACTTTTCGCTATAAGGTGATGTGGGAGAATGATGAAAGTGGCACACTTACTTTTAAAGTGTTGTCCATACATAAAAAAAATGAAATAACTAATATTTCAATGTAAAAAATTTTACACCAAATTTATTTATTGCCATCTAATGATGGCTATTGTTCCACCCATGACAATTCACACAAAATACTCATATACCAAGTGATATTTGGTGCTGCAATGTTTTATTATTCTCAATGATTACTCTCTAATGCGCAAATCTGCTTAAATATTAGACTGTACAGTTTGCGCTTCGAGCTTGCATAATGTACTACATTGCTGCAGGCGGCATGCTCCAACTGATGGAAACTAATGGGAGCTGCGTATATAGTTTGTGTGATACTACTTGACACATTGTTACAGGCTACGTAAGCTTAAGTACAGGCTGTTACTGTAATAAAAACTTGTACAAGTAGTATCAAGTCACGTTATGTTTTTGGGCCACCTGACCAAAGGTAGCCTACGTAGTTCCCCTACAGTACAGCACTATTATGTTTCCATTGTGCACCCTCGATCCTAACAATTCAATTATAATTATATTGTAAGCAGAGTTGTTGAATGAATAAACTTTCATCCTCAGCAATATATGCACTGTAGCCTTTTTATAACAATATCATAGGTATTGTGTTCACCTCTTTTGTTATCATACCTACCCTGATTTTTTCTCTCTTCCTTCCCCCACTGAGATATCCTGATTCAGCATCCTTGCCAAACCAACCTTTCGTGCCAACTAACACTTGCAATTTATTCTTCCTCCCCTCTGTAGAAAGGGTGGTCCTACTGGGACAGACAATATTAGACCCTCGGACTCAGATGAACCTACCTGGCTAACATCGAATTTTGTGAGAGAAAATTGGTGCCTTCCCCCCAGGCTTTTTGTCTGAGTGTGTAAAACTCTGTCAGGAGCACTCGAATGCCTACAAGGGGAAGGCCCTTATTTTATAGGCTCGGTTTTCGTGTGCGGGTTCAACTTGTGAATTTTGGAGAGATAACGCAATTATTAACCCCTGGAGAGTTCACAACTTTGTGCTCGGTGCATATATGGAGCAGGAAGTGAGTAGATGTATACATTTTTTTAAATGTTGGCCTTTGTATGAACCCTATACAGGTATACAAGGTATACAAGGTATACAAGGTATACAGGTATAAGGTAGTATAGGTATAGGTATAGATATATAAGGTAGTATAGGTATAGGTATAGGTATATAAGGTAGTATTGCTATAGGTATATAAGGTAGTATTGCTATAGGTATATAAGGTAGTATAGGTATAGGTATATAAGGTAGTATAGGTATAGGTATAGGTATACTATAAGGTAGTATTGCTATAGGTATATAAGGTAGTATAGGTATAGGTATAGGTATACATATAAGGTAGTATTGCTATAGGTATATAAGGAAGTATAGATATAGGTATATAAGGTAATATAGGAATAGGTATATAAGGTAGTATAGGTATAGGTATATAAGGTAGTATAGGTATAGATATAGGTAGGCTATATAAGGTAGTATAGGTATAGGTAGGCTATATAAGGTAGTATAGGTATAGGTAGGCTATATAAGGTAGTATGGGTAGTATACATATAAGTATTATAAATTACACATAATTCTGGCCAACTCCTGGGAATGTAAATTAAATTTATCAAACAAAATGTGCATTGTTTTTTTATTGTACTGCCCTATTTTTTTTACAAATTACCTAATACTGTACATGGATATATGGAATATTGTCCCAATTGTCGCAAATTGTCGCGAAATCCCTGACAAAAATTGTACAGTGTGTACCATCCCCATTTAATTCCCTCAACCAAAACAACGCGATTGGAGTTATCCAGCGCATAAAACCAAACAGCCAATTCCAAAAACCAGAATCCCATTTCGTCACCACATCACCTGAGCCATCAAGACTTTCCCATCAAAAGCACCAAAGCCGATGGACGGGTTAAAATGCCATTCAAATTTTTTTGTGTGTCCTTCACCTCCGTCTCAGTGACTAGGGACACATCTTTTTTTCTAGAGCCTGGTTTTTATGACGTCGCAACCTTGTGACCCGCCCTGCCAAATCTGTTTAGGTAACGGCCCAAAAGACTGGTAAAAAGCAGGGCACTGTTCCTCATAAAGAAGCTCGTAAAAGTTTCAATAAAGACTTCTTTTTTTTGAGGCGGTTGGCTTTTTGGGAATTGAAAGAAGGTTTGCCAAAAGGTGTGTGTGACTCTCTATGTGTAATTATCGGAGACAAACACGGTTGCCAACTTTGAAATTAGTTTCGGTGCTGATTTACATCGAAAGGAGTCTAGGATCCAATAGGGAGTAATTTGTCATTCGTACTATACTCCAGGTGAGCTAAGTACGATTTAGACACATAGAAAGTGTCTGCAAGTGTGTAATAACATTCAATATTAAATAATACGCAATGCCAAATTATTAATTACAAGCTTGTATACAAACAAAAATGCGATCATAGGCAGGTCATCTGCTCACTGATTTGTGGAGTTCATTCATTACTATCATAATCAACCTAAATGGGCCAATTTATTAGCACGGGCATATAGTCATGTTACGCCGATCAGTGTGCTCTACTTTCAATTTCGCCCCAGTCCTCATTAATATTATTCGGGGTCATGCACATGTAGTGGTTTGGACTCCCAATAACTATATCCATGTGATTATTAATCCTCAACTATGTGACAGGGTAACACCGACCACGGGTTCGATTAATTAAAACGTTACTCGTCTGAAAATCCCCGTCATTTGGGCTCCCCCCAAAAAAATTTGTGACCCATTGCCGAAAAATGGGCTTTTCTTGTCGCCTTATTACCGGGTCCGGACATCACAGGTTTGATCTATGGTAGAGGCGGAATGAGAGGATAAAAAGGAGAGGACATCGCTTTTCTCTCCGCCCTTTTGCGGTTCAGAAGATGCTGCAGTTTACTACAAACTTCACCACAAGATGTCATCAGATTCCTGCAAATTATGGTCTGTAGGTAAGAAACAGTATGAGTGATTCCAAGTGACGGATGAACCATGTTTCGCATCATTACAGAGGATATGAACCGACAATGTCATTTACATCAATCAGTCATGTCAGGTGGATGAAGTTCGCATCTGGCCGTTAGGTGGCTGCACCCAAGCCATCTAACGGCCACATCTCACCAGAAATGACTGATTGATGCACGGTAGCACGAGGTGCTAAGTACCGCATGCATTACATATACCCCGAAGCAAGGCAAGCTTATTTTTTACCACCCTGTATATAGGTTAATGGCTGTAGTGCCCTGAATGGTGCAGCAAAACAAGGCCATTAAAATATTTTTACTGCAGATTATGCCTCCAAAAAATGTTCTCACACGAAGCCCAAGTTGGTCCCAGGGCGAGGGATTCCCATCACAGCTGTTTTGCATAACAGATGAAGAAAAATTAATCGAATTTTGTTTGGACGCCTCCTATGGGACACGTCAAGAAACATCACTAGAGGGTTGTTGCCATGTCCCCAACCTCACCCTTTCCACCCTCTAAATATTTCAGGTTGGACCCTTCCCTCTCTAAGGGTTGGCAGGGCTGGCAAACTAAGGACTTAACTCTCTCTTTGCTTACGCCGTCGGCATAATAAGGGCCCGTTCCGACTCGCGTTCCGTTGGGAGAAATTTTTTTCCTTCTTTTTACCTATTTTTTTGTGCCATCTTATGCTATATGAAGAAGGATGGTGGGAAGGCCCAGGATGGCAGCTGACATCATTTTGGTGCCATCCGAAATCATTTTCCGCCTGTTGGCATGGATGCTGGAGAATCTAGGTGAAATCCAGGGGGCCTAGGTACGTATCTGTCATTGCCAGGTGTCAATTACGATTGCTGTAATCTACTGTAATACCACACGTCAGTTTCTAGTCGTTGGCAAATTGCCTTTGAAAACCGACCCTCTCAGGTTAATTTGTGTGTCCAATTTCTGAAAGGAATTTTTTGAGTTCCTGTATCTTCAGATGGGGCGGGCTTTACATATGCGTGGCATCTTCCTGCAGCTTCCGAAGCCATTATCTGTGCCATTGATTTCCAATGGCAGATGGGGCATATCTTGCGCCCATTTGCCGCCACGTCTTAAGGAAGGAAGGAGCAAGGAAAAGAAATCCTGCGGGGAAGCTCCCGAAGGAAGTATAAACCCAAACGGCTCCCAAGAAGTGCTTGCGTGATAAGGGACTAGAAGTCGAGGTAAACGACGGCACTACCTCCGGCCATGATTAGGATGGGCAGTACGGCACCTGAACTTTTATGCGTAATGGAGCTAGTGCACACGGGACGCCACGGATCTGATGATATTGCGATTATACTGCACATCAAATCCAGTAGATGGTAAAGTTAATTTTAGTCAACGTTGGTTGCCTGCGGCCGCCATGTTTAGGGATAGTATGGTAGGCCTAACATGTAAAATGGCCTAAAAGCAGGGTAAAATCATAGTGACGGGCTCAAAGTCGACTTCTTAAGATACACCGAAGTTATTTGTAACCATTGGTGTTAATAATATTACTAAAGACATGCTCCATCACGTCGCAACTGGACCCCGCAGTATTTAACGGCCAAAAATACCGTTGGAATTGTCTAAAATCAGGGTAAAGCCATTGGACGGACTTAAAGTCGACTTCTTAAGATACACCGAAGTTATTTGTAACCAATGGTGTTAATAATATTACTAAAGACATGTCCCATCACGTTGCAACTGGACCCCTCCGTATTTAACCGCCAAAAAAACCGTTGGAATGGTCTAAAATCATAGTAAAGCCATCGGACGGACTTAAAGTCGACTTCTTAAGATACACCGAAGCTATTAGTAACCATTAGTATCAATAATATTACTAAAGACGTATCCCACGCATAAAAATCACGTCGCAACTGCCCTCCCGCCGTATTTAACCGTCAAAAAAAAACCGTTGGAACCGTGCATGTCCCAACTCGGCTGGCACATCCCACAGACTTTTTGGCTTAGCGCAGAACAGCAGAGGCATGTTTCATATAATGGGTGAGCAGCAGCGGGCGGTAAACAGCAGCCATTGGGAAACCCGGGAGTTGATGCGGGTGCGGTTAGGCGATAAGGCACAGGGGCCAGCGCCTGCTAATGCGGCATATTTTTAAAGCAAGGTGTCGAGCTCAGCGCCCGCGACATTTACATGCAGGGTCCCGCACAGGATACGACTCTCGTTACACAAGCACCNCCCCCCCCACCTCTCTGTGTGTATATTGGGAGTATGCCCCGTCGTGAGTCTGCACGCGTGCTTGCGTGCTCATATGTTACTGCTGTCCCGTATCAGTCTGGTTTTGGGATGGGATGCCATACACACCCTGGGGGATGCCACTTATGAGTGTGTCAAAGGGAGGGGGACTCGTTTGGAGTTGGGGGGACTGGAATGCGACATTTTTGTTGTGGACAATTTGCTCAGGAAAATCTGGTGGTGGTTAGGTTCGTTTGGTGAGGAAATGATGTGGGAAATCATGGTCTGTCGAAGTTGCAGAAATTATAGTTTGTTCTTTGGTCAAAGGCAAATTGTACAAACATACCCTCGTACTGTTAATGAATAATACATACAACGCACATACTGTGGATGCACGTAGACTTAACTTTGCTATCTACCACGATGTAATCTCAAAGCAATATGTCAGTGACGACGTTCATAAAACAAATGCAAACAGGTGCTACTTCGAGTGTAATTGAATGAGTTTACACGCCTACAAAAAAAATCCTGTAATGCATCGCGTATGACCCGAAGGAAAAACACTCTGGAAATGTCCCTTTCAATATTATGAATACGCTCCTTCTGACAGGCAAATGGACCGAACAATTTACACGAATCAACGAAGCACGAATCTAACATTAACTATACAAAAACAGAACTTGGGAAAATCCCACACTGTCGAACTTGGCTAGTTATTCAGACGTTAATCAAAACATTTTCTAGATATAGCCTGCAGCATTACCGTACATTTATGATAATCAGATTTGTCACTGTATTTAAATTAATGCAATTAATTTTCATTAGATGCTTCTAAAAATCCAAAAATAGCACCTGTCCACTAGTGTCCACCAGTACGTAAGCCAACCGGTCGTTTCACAACCCAGTAATTTCGCTTTCACACAACGATGCATGGGACCATGCACTATCTTAAAACAGAACGTGCGCGAATCCAAATTGCGTCCTGGTCGGATCCAACACGTTCGTGCATGCCTGCGCATATTTGGTCGTTTTTTCCCGCAGATTTCTCTGTTGTCAGAAGTTGGGTGCACATGTGGAATAGTAATAGTAAAAAAAAAGGGTGCTAGAGCTATCTAGCACGGACCGCGAGGATGAGGTTAGTAGAGCGTTAGTGACGTATGGCACGTGTGATATGTGAGGTATCCCCCCCACCCCTTATGTCCCCTCGGGATTTTGCCAGGCTCTGCTGTGTACATTTCACTGCAAATGTACCCACCGACGCTAATAACGTTGGCCTTCCTTCCTCATTTCAAACTATCAATGATGTATTTGTTATTCCACAAGAGCGCTGCTGCACTAGAATTCCCAATTCTCTCTTTGCACTTTGTGTTTGCCAGATTTGGGTTCGGTTGGTTGCTAATGATTTTTTTTTTTAGCTTCGTTCGGAAAACGCGGATAGCATTATTTTGCGACAATTCAATTCTACGCCATTATTGGCAGGACAGTTTAAGCGCAAGTAAATTGGATCAATGGTGTAATTTGGTCCATGCTTTTTCCATAAAACGCTACTGTAATGGCGCCGACCTTTTTTTTGTTATTGTCGGGTAAAAATTTGTGAACCCTTTATTGTCAGAGGATTTCTCAATCTATTGTTATTTCATTGAAAATGTAACTTTTTTTCAGCAAGACTGTTTGCTTGCATATTGCATATGCATACACACACTACATTCCAATAGAAAACCCAACCACAAACTATCCATCAGATGTCTTCTATTTCAACATTACTGTGACATCCAATGCCCAAGCGGAAAATATATTTTCATCAGGGCAAATACAACAATAAACCACACAAAGGAGACAAACTAGACGTCCCATCCAGTTGGCCTCTCGCGCTATTGGATGACTCCACTTACAGTCTTCTACAGCTATCTGGTTAGCTGACAACGAAAAATGTAGTCCAGGCCAGAAACAATGAACAAAACAGCCCGGCTTTAAATTTCCATCCCTACTACTCGGAAGTGAAGTGCCCATACATTTCCCTCTCTACAATATGTTTTCATTTCGCTACCCCCTGCCTTTGCATCCTCCAAACTTTGCCACTGAAGCAGAAGAACAAAAGAAGTGAGCATCCAGAGGGCTCTTACCAAGGCGAGAGGGATATTTTTTGTTGTTGAGAGAACAGCTATCGACTGGAAAAGGTGTTTCTCTCTTTATTTGAAATAATCACCACTAACGGACCTATACAGTGCGGTTGTAATTGTTATGGGACATCATTGTTATGCGCTCGTTATGTGATTTTCATTACAAGGTACATGGGATGCTGTGTAGGTGTGAACACTTTATAGTTTTGTTCCAGGGAATTGGCACATTAGTGCCAATTAGATCTGTTATTCTGACATAACTATGCCGGAGAGAATTCTAATTGCAGTGCTATTTAGAGAAACAAATTATTGCTTGGCGGACATGGCTAGTGAAATTGGACCTGTCTATTTCCACCTTCAGATTTATTTGCACTTTCACCTATGTACAGTGCTGGACATTAATTCCGTCATACTGCTAGCGACATTTTTAGATGCGGCTGACGTGCAACGAGCCGTGCGAGTAAGAAATGGTAGCCCTTGGGTGACGTAACTGGCTGGGGAGAAGCCGTTTCTCCATTGCCCCCACAGCCGGTGACGTCACTCAATGCCTACCTCTTCTTACTCGCACGGCTCACACACTCTATCACATCGATTTGCACTTCTGCCGCATCAGAAAATGTCGTAAGGGAAAATTAATGTCGAAAAATGTGGAAATATGAGCATATTGATGGTAAACAATGTGGTGAGACTTCAGTATCACAGTACTTGTGACTATTCCATACTTCCACCTTCACACCCCCGACAGTTATTTATCCACTCGCTTTGTGAGTCCCTTTACAAATGGTTTTCATTAAATCCATCCCCCGCTTCGTATGAAAATAAATCCTTCCGATCTCCTCCGGTGCTCGTGTCAAATCCTTCATATAATACAGGATGTCTGCTACAAAAAAAAGAAGGTCGCTTGACCTACTCCGACTGACTTATAGCAGTCATGAATACCGTCTAGATGACAATTTTCGCTGCAAGAATTTCTCGAGGGGTCTTTTCCGTTCTTCAATATCCGGGGGGGTGAATGTTGCAACGTACCCATTCGTATTCGAGGCCTGAACATGAGAAAATGAATGGGCCGCTTCCTTCTTTTGGCTTCCGATCTGTTTTTTTTTTTCTTCTTCAATATTGAGGAAACAAATGAGATGGCACCAGGCCATGGTTCTTACGAGTTCGCCTTAGGTTTTTGTCCGATTTCATTATTCCGGGAGCTGATCCGGCTTATTATATTTCTGAGGGGGCTTGTTTCAATTAAAGTGTAAGTGTGGCAGCTGCAGCTTTAATTGCGATATTAAATTCGAGCCAAGCCAGGTGGTGCCCCCACGTTTTTTTTTCCATCCCAAATTTTCACCTGAGTCCAATATTGGAGTTGGCCAAAAAAGGAACCCGGAGAGGCGAGAAGCGAAAAATATTCTTTATAGTATCATAAGTTGCCAAACTCCCCTGGAAAGGAAATCTCTTTTTATTTGCGTTGTCGTATATAACCTATATTTCGGTGGAAGGCGAGATAACAAAAGAGCTCCCAGATGTGCCATGTGCATTCGCAGATGCAAAATTTGTTTTAGCGAACTCCAGATTTTTCGTATGTTTTGAGCTGATCTTATACATATGATATTTCACAACTTAATGTCCCGTTGTTCTCGATGCAAATCAATACGGAGGCCTCTACGTATGCCCCAGTGTGATCATTAGGGGTAGTTTTTAACGGGGAAGGTTTTTAGCACATTGGACTTTACCTCCGAGGTCATCCTTGACCGCAAATGAAAGGGCAGCAAAGCAGGTACCCCGGATGTAGCATCGATTCATTCAAAGTATTTCATAACCCGAGCAACGCTAGTCAGTAATATTTTAATATTCAGTAAATTGGCAACATTCAGCGCATGCTCCATAAAGAGTAATAAACATTTTATACCACCCTAAGATTAAACCTTTTAATATGTCCAAAGTCTATAAAAGTTTAAGCAAGGAGGGGGGATCTCTTTAATTAAAGTTTCAAAGAAACTAGTTGAATTGTAACCCTTCCTTTCAACTGGAAAATCAAGGGCTTGGAATCTGCTTCCATACCTTTGCCCCGAATCAGGTATAATCGGATTATAGCGTAACGTGAGGGATTATTGCGAGGAACATTGCAGTAATGTCTCTAGCCGCAACAATCGGGTGGTCAATTTTGAGAGAACCTGCCTGGAACATGTTAATTGACGGTTCTAAATAGTTCACAGTGAATAAAATTATTATACTTCATGTATTCTGATATTTTCTTCCCTATTACACAGAACTAACCAATTTCGATACTATCACCAAAATCCCAAATGTAATCCCCTTTTGGCTAACCCCAAAATCCCAGTCTCTGAATATATTTTTGGTTCTATACTATACCCACGTTAGCAAAGTCCCTTGAAATTCTCCTGGAAAGCAATAGTAGTTGAGACCCAGACACTTCCGTGTAATCTGAGCTTCTCAGAGTTCCCAAGGGCACCATGGCAGAGGTCACTGCTCCCGGCTGTGAAAGTGGCAAAAAAATGACATTTCTTCACCAATAAAACACAGCATTTCCATACAAAATGCCTTTTGTTTTCCATTTCAAACGCGACACTGACATGCTAGCAAATCACCGATATTTTTTCATATATCGATTTTGGAATTCAGGTCACAAGGACAAATTATTTGGCATCGGGCCCTCCGATGTATGGTGTAGTATTTTAATTACGGAGCTCCCTTTGTGTCATGGCCAGTTTTTTTTTTAAAGTTGACCCCGTAATTTGTAATAAAGGTCCCAACCTCATGAAGCTACAAGACCTAGTCCCGTAAATCACTTGGGCCACCGATAAATTCAATCTAGTACATCATTTTTTTGTTTTATGGCATATGCTAATCATTTCTGGCATAAAAACTAGGTACAAAAGTAAAATTAGCCAGACTAATTTGGTTTCCCAAAAAATGTCGATTGCTTGCATTAGTCTATTAAGGGTGATTTTTATTGCGAACCGTAACTGAGCTCAAAATGATTAGTCATAGTTATGGTGGACGTAATTAAATCAGGATGTGAACTAGGCTATAGGAAAACGATAGTGATTGTTTTATCGAATTTTTAAAGAATAATTTAAGCTGATGGACCAGGGGTAAATTGCACAAAAATGAAGTTATGTTGCTGAAATTAATTTAATTTTTTCCATTTACAAAATACTGTAAATCTAGCTACCAGTAAATCGACTACCATTTGTTACCAGACAGATTGCTATCGTCAGCAAACTGTATTATTACAGAAGGAATTGTGCCAAATTCAAATCCGAGCTTCTTGTAGGAATTGGCCCAAGAAAACGGATGAGCTGTCAGAGGTCGCACTATTGACTTGCCTTCCTACCTCTGTTGTGTTCACATTGTCTCCAACCCGAGATCGTTACCTCCCTTCGGCACATAACTCATCTGGTACCGAATCTCGCTAACTGCTCCCTAGAAAGGAAGTGTTGTCTTTGCCCTGCTGCTCTTTCCCACTGTTTTAATCTTCCTTGGAATGGCCTCACTATTCTGTAGGGGTTGTTATCTTAATTGCATTCCAAAGGAGTGGCTGCTTTCTCTTTTCATCGACAAAAAACGAGAAAAAGAAGTCGAAATGTTACCCATTCTAAGAGACTGATTGTGAAAGAGCAGCTCCTCATAAATAACGCTTAAGATCGTCGTTAATATCATAGCATTTTGCCGAATATTTTGGGGAGACACTGAAAGTTATAGAATTTTCCCAACACTATTCAATCGTGACACGAATAATTTCCTGATCTAATATCGCTATCGTGAGAAACAAATGCATATCGACTGAAAATCTGGCTCTATGAATGAAACATGAGGTCCTATTAGAATTTTTATATAAATTCCCTAGCTCCAGTAGCTTCCCGCCAAATCACTTAATATTCAATCTGCCCGCGGTGTTTAGGAACCGCTTCCCCCATCATGCCAGCATTATTAGTCGTAACTCCATTTCCAATAGGTTTATTGCTGAAAGCTTGCATTCATTTGCAGCCTACACCCTGACTCAAAATGAATCGAATTTCACTCTATTAAAGTTGATGTGTCTAGTAGTAAATTTTAAAAAAATCAGGATTTTCATTTACTAAGGGAAGGTCACGGGGTGATAATGACTGATCTTGATTAAATTTAACATGCTAATACAGGACAATATATGATACCCAAAAATGAAATATTTCGTGCGGAGGCCCATATTTGCAAAAGTTATGACGTCTTAAAGTTCCAAAAATAATACATTTTCATTCATAATGGGATTACATTACCGACCACATATAATGACATTGAAGTGTGTAATCAGTTTCTACATTTTTTCTCATCGGAAAAAAGTCCTACAGAACGGCTCTGTCCGTCCGTCCGTCTGTGGACAGGTATCAAGGCTTAAACCGTAAGAGATACAGGGCCGTTATGTAGGACTTTTTTCCGATGAGACAAAATGTAGAAACTGAGCACACACTTCAATGTGGTCTTATATGTGGTCGCTAATGTAATCCCATTATGATCTCAATGAAAATGTTTTTTTTCTCTGGAACTTTAAGACGTCATAACTTTTGCAAATATGGGTCTCCGCATGAAATATTTCATTTTTGGGTATCATATATTGTCCTGCATTAACATGTTAAATTTCATCAAGATCCGTCATTATCACACTGTGACCTTCCCGTGTAAGTTTTTTTTTTTTTGTCGAATTGCACTTGTGTTTGGACAGTACTGTACAGTACGTCATAATATCACCAGGGAATTCCTTTTTCAGGAAATCACGTCAAAAATTTTACCCATGTTAACTAGGTGATACAAAATTCAACACACCTTTCAAAAATGCATTTTTTTGTTACGTGGTATAATCGCGTCCTGTAATATTCAAGCCTTCAACCTTATTAAAGACAAATATGGTGACAAATTACACATGCAAACACCGCCTCTAGCGGTTAATTAATTATCATACCACACATATTGACACACATGATTTCAGATTAGGCACGTGTGTTTGCAATTATATTAGTATGCCACACCGCTCCATTTTTTTCCCCCATCCACAAAACGCATTCCAACAAACCCGAACACTGATGACCATTTGTGGCACATTTTTTTGTGTCCCTCCTGACGCGTTGGTCCCCATCCGAACGAACCACATGTAAAGATTGGTTCTACTCCCAATGGGACAAGGTGGGACAAGACCAATCACATCCTGGCTGGACACTTTGGAGGAAGAAAAAAAGAGAAGAAGACCCGAGAGAAAATGGAGCAGCTTCACGTGTTACTGTCTGGCCTTGCCTTCCGATGCCCTGCTAATTGGCTATCGATCCCACAAGGCTGCACACCCTGCAAGGGCATTACGCCAAAGTCTTGTCAGCAAAGAGGAGTATAAAAGGACAGTTCCGGTTCGGATATTGCATTGTACACATTGTCCAGAGGCGGTAGAACAACTATCATATTAAAATCCATTGTTAGTTCCTCTTCCCATCCACCCGAGGCGCTGCCTTCCCACATTGCGCAGGCGGTTCTACGCCTGCGCAATGTGGGAAGGCAGCGCCTCGGGTGGATGGAAAGCGGAACTAACGACGTACAGTGCTCTTTTTGAAGATATCCAGAGGTAATGACCCCTTTGGGTACCTCCATTGGTATCCAATCTCCAGGAGAGTTAGGGGTGTGGACGACCACATCCCGGAAGCCAGAGATCGGAGGGTACAGGAATATAGGAACTTGAAAAGTTAGCCGGATACCTCTCTCCGTCGCCATTAGCACTGAAGCCTTTGAGCCTTTGATCTGGCCACCGCCGACATTCCCCAGCCCAGCTTCCCTATGCCCTCTTAAACAGGGGACCCCCAAGTTTACCTCCGGAATATGACACACCATAAAGACAGACTCAAAGCATGGAAAGACACATATGCCTACTGTCATAAATTGCAGACAGTTAGAATGTTCTCGAGCTTGTCCCCAAGCGTTCTATAATAGGCCATAATGCCGGATTGGACGCCTCCATTTTCTCTTCTAGCTGCGGGAATTCCCCATATATCTGATGGGAAAAAGGGGGTGAAAACGACGTTCTTTCTCTTCTAAACTCGGTTCCGATATTCACACTTCATTCACTCTAAAGGAAACGTTGGTTTAGCCAGTTCTGTAACTACTCGTTAATATATTTACACCCGGATAAAGTTTGCGAATCTTAGATCACGTGCTTTTGATTCATGGTTGCAATTACGTTTCCAGTCAGCAAATTTTGCTGCACATCTGTGTGAGGGGGGGGGGGGGGGGGNAATGAGTTCAAAATGGTTATCGCGATGCCACTTGTCCTAGAGTGGTTCAAGCAAGGGAAAATTTTTAATCCATCCAGACCAAACTTGTGCTCAAAACTTTTCTCCTTTATTTCCTAAGAAGGAGGTAAGGTGTGGACCGTAATTCGAAAATGGGGGGTGGGGGGGGTGGGGGGGAACAAAAACCGATTTTTTTTCTTTCTTCCTGAAACCTTCAGTTGCCAAGCAGGAAAGCACCTCGAGATTGCGTCTAACTTGAGAGAAGAAAAGAAAATTACATGAGACGTCCCAAGGTTTGTATAGGGTTTTCAAAACAAGTTGCCTAGACGGATCAGATGCGACACTTGACGAATACCAAATGGGCTAGAAACGGGCGTGGGGGAATTGATGTTGATCCTCAGCCTCCTATCCACCTACACCCCTACCTTCTCCTCTCAACTAGATGAAGTTTCCAAACTGGAGAATGCAGCTTCCAACCCCAGAGCATTTGGTTTTAAAAGGAAAGGAACTGGATTTGGGACTGGGTGGATGAATCTCAAACAAGCACAAAAAAACACGTCCTATCTATTATTTGCAGACTGAAATGGTCTGCTGGAAAAAACCAGTTCCAAAACGATAGAACTATTGGAGATGGATATGCATCTAGCACTAGATGCGGGATGTGTGATTTACTAATGTATTATCTATTTTGAAATTTTAATTGATGACAGGTTTTTAGATAGGCTATGGCATAGTATGCTCTTATGTTTTTATGGAGAAAATGGAGACACCTGAACACACATGTCAACAACTGGTTTACATTACATACGCAGGTGAACTAAACCAAAGTATCACATTTCAATGGGCCTTTAAAAATTGAAACGTCTAAAATTCGATACGTTGTTTTCCAGACTCGTGGCATACCAAAGTGTTTGTATAATTTACTCGAGTGTCATATGAGACACCTCATTGTATAATGTAGCTTGCTACAACTTGTAAACACACTTTTTTGCATATTTAAGCACACTTTGTCGCTTCTGGCGTCTACACTGTGAGATCTGACCAGCCTAAGTCATGCATTCTGACCCCAAGGGCCAACAACCTGTTTTAGTTGACTAGCCTCCACTCAGGCTGTTTCACGACTGACTACAAAACAGGCAGTCTCCACCCAGGCGCCGTCTCCTAGCAACACTGCCAACCTGAAGTTAATCCCATCTTGTGAGGGGTCGGGATGTCACATTTACAATAACAGGCCTGTTAATGCACCTGCGGTGCACGCGGTAAGGGTATCCATAACAAGCAGTAACTGTACAGGAGCGCCACCTGGCAGCGTGTGGAGCACCCTCTAGAGGAAGGTGGGGAAGGCAAGATGGAAGGTGCGTAGGGAGGGGGGTTAAGCAGGAATGTGAGGAATGTAGTCAAGAGAGGTGGCGCACCTAGTGGGGAGAGAGATAACTTCCAACGGACATGCAAACAAACATCGTTGACAGTATTAGGTGAATGAAAATGATGTTCTGCGTAGGAAAATGAGCGTATCGGCAACTTGTTAACGATCTTAATACCTCCTAATAATGCATGTAAACGCATCACAGAGAACAAACTGTCCAAAAATGACACTCAATTTTGCTGACCCATTAATTCCTTCAGTTGCAAATGAGCCGTGAATGCACGTTGAAACGAATCTATTGCCGCCAGAAAAATTCCATTACAGGCCCGTGACGCTACAGCGAGTATGTATATGAACTCACAACCCCACACCGCATGCAAAATTAATGGCTCATCTCCATTAGTCGCCACAATTTCACACCTTGTTGTCCCACCGCAAAACAGGTATTTTGGCCGAAATTGACCCACTTGCAAAGCCCTGATTGGACCAACAGATATTTGGTAAAACTTGACACGCTGACAAATAATCCTCTTCTAATAACTCCAGGAGATTGCTCTCCGGTATACCAAAAATGCTCGCGTTTGCGCCTTTAGAATTCCTCACCTTCTTTGCCCCTTACCCACCCTTTTCCATCCACCTAAGATTGAAACATATCCTTCCCTCGAGAGCAAGGGCAGCGGTAGAAAGCAAGGATGAATTAGAGCGGTAGTAATCTGGCTTTTGGGAATTTGGTGGCCTCGGATTTCCGCCTTGCCAACTGGGGACTCGCAGGAAGTTCTTAACTGAGGGGATATAACGCCTACTCGTGTTGCCCAGAGGAAAATATCCTAGTCACGGCTTCGAGCTTTTTTTTTTGCAGAAAAAACACCTTTTTCTTTGTTATCAGCAGGTGAGATAGATTGCATATCAGTGCCTTATTCTGATGGTTCATTCCCCACTGGAATATCTGGAGATTGGCTTTTCTATCTGGGTGATTCCCAGCAAATAGTGTGGGGTCCATCTCATTTCATGGGTGTCGATTGGGGATGCGGATGGTTGAATTGACAACTGAATGTCTGTACTATCACCTATGTTATATGAGATAGATCAATCAATGTGAAGTCTTCCTACATCATCCAGGGTCGTGGTTTATACCATCTTCTCCATACTGCTGATTAGTCCCTTTCTGTCCCCTCATGTTTCCTCTTTCCCATCCTCCACATCCGCGTCCTTTTCCAATCCTATCTACTCCGAACTTGACCCCTGGAGTGAGGGACTCCATAAGTATGAGGTGGACTTGGGGGCTCACTTTTCCCATCTAGGGTAAAGGATACCGCGACCTTGCAAACCTCACTAGCCCACCTCGCAGAAACATCGTTTTCGAAACAAATGAGAACTCATTGCGAGCTCGCATTTTACGATGTACAGTCGCCGACATATTGATTGAATCAGTTCCCTTGCGAGCCGATTTCTAACGTTATCCTGGATATTCAGAGCAATCCCGCACAACATCTTGCGAAATCCAGTGAGGCGAAAGAGTAAGGTATTTAACAGTGTGAACGGTGGCAGANCCACGAGGTCGGGAGAATGTTGGTAAGGGCTGTCTGTTTCTTCTTCCTTTTTATTCCCAATGTGTCATATTATCATATTGTAAATAGAGCAGTCAATTCTCGCATTCCTTCTACATTACGCCCCTATACCCCGCCCAAATGGTGTAGGCTAATACAATTTGCTTATTCAGTAGCCTCTACTTATGCTGTCACACGACTGTTTACAAAACAGTTCTGACTCCACGCCATCTATCATCAAGATTATTAACTTGCCTCAGAGTGCCTCATGTCAACCAGTAAAATATTTGCAAATAATTTTGCATATTACCATCGTATTAAAGCAAACTGTGGACTGCATTCATTTTTGTGACCCTAAAAACCCCGGTTGCAAGTGGAGATACAAGTCATCAATGTCATAAATAAAGAGTACAAAGTAGGGTATGCAGCGCTCAACCATGTGTAGTTGACATCAATGCGCCGGATTCACGCTTATGCATCACATTTAGTTAAGCCTGAAAAATTACGCCTCTTTTTTTTCACCCCCCAGAGTTACTCTATTTGGCCCGGAGTTTGACACGCACAATTTCGGTTCCAGCACCCCGAAAAAAATATAGTCTCCAAAAAATTTAAAGCACCCCCCAAAATCGACCGTGGACCATGCAATTCGGTTTAATTCACTTACACGGGACACTCTTCCCTATAATTGGGAAGACCCGGGGTAGCTTGAAGGCAAACACTTAACCTATTGCTTAGCTTGTTTGTCCTTTGGTTGAA
>KZ538662.1:2338-52187 GCA_000934665.2 Catajapyx aquilonaris
GGGGGGACTAATTTTCGAATGTGGGTAGATAGATCAATAAGTGAAGTAATTTTGGGGGTTTGTTAATTTGATGTAATTAAATTGGTTGTGTACTAAATAAGGCCACTTTTGCTTACGAAAAGGCTGCTATACTTACGGTTTATAGTGATCTCTGTTAGTAGCATCATTAAGCAAAGAGTGTTCGTTGGGTTGCATCATGCCAGGATAAAACAATGTTCAGACAGGCAGCATATCTAAAAGCCGTTTGTGAATCTGTCTGTCTGTCCGCCTGGCAACCGTCATTTGCCTGTCATCTGTGCTCCACCCCCAGGCCGGGAGAGGATGGAGGTGTTGGGGGTTGACTACAGATGGCAGGCAAATGAGGGTTGCCGTTATACAGGCGGGAGAGGTTGAAGGTGGAGTAGCAGGACCACAGACAGACAGTTGACGGGGCTACTGGCAGGTGTTTTCCCTTCATTCATTTCTTCCCGGGCAACGCCGCGCCGGGTGCCGCAGCTAGTACTACATAAGAGGCGCAAACTTCGGTCCGCGTCTCTGTGTTTGGGGCCGTTGCCAAGGTTGGCGGCCATTTTGAAACGGAGGCAACGCCAACGAGGTATAGCTCACACGGCAAAAATATTCGAATTCGCGCGTGTTCTTGCCGTGAAGAGGTGAAGTGCCATGTCCGCCAAAACTATCAAAGATGGCGAACCTTTACGGCCTGCTGTACCCTATTTATACCTCATTGGCGTTGCCCCCGTTTCCAAATGGCCGCCAGCCTTGCCAACGGCCCAAACAGAGAGACGGGCGAATCGAATGTTTGCGCCTCTTATATATGCTCTCTGGTCCAAATGGAAAGTTGTTTGTTTGTTTGTTTGCGTGTTTGTTTGTGCCAAAGGCTATATGGAATTCGTATAGTGGGTTTTTTGGTAGTGGGAGGAAACGGGAGAATCCCGAGAAAACCCACGTAAACAGGGCGAGAACCCATAGAAACTCTTTCCACATATTAAGTGTCCTCCATCTGACCCGGGGATCGAACTCGGGACATTCTAGAGGTGGAAGGCTGCGGCGTTAGCCACTACACCACCGTGTCGCCCCCAGTTGGAAAATGATACAGTACTACCATCTTATGGCTTATAATGTAACTGATCTTTCTAGAGGTAAATTCAGTTATAACAGACTTCAAGGGACCGAATAAATCAGCCTGTTATAATGGTCTGTTATAGCCGCATTCGCAAGCAATGTATAGAAGTATGCCTGGACCGGCTGTTCGAGTCTGGTATAACCGAAAGTCTGTTATAGACGGATTTAACTGTTATTACCAATACCAGTGATGAACCGAAGCAGTAGTGGTGGAGTGGATATGGTATCCGACTGCTAATCGGGAGGTCCTGGGTTCGAGTCCCGGAAGCCTGCCGTCCTGACCTTGGTTTTCTGTGGTTTTCCAAGGTCGGCCCAGGAAATATTCTCGGGATCGTACCGTAAAAATAGGCCTCAGCCTCTTCCTTCCGTTCCTATCCTTGTCCTGTCCTTGAGAAGGTGCGGTGTCGGTGGGGACTTCTGACCCGCATCTAGGGGTTCATCTTGGCGAACGGGCCCCCTGAGGGACTGCACACGACCCCCAACTTGAGACATTGCACCTGCACCAGTGTCCCCCCCCCCCCATCATTATCCTTATTATCCTGTCCCCATGCACCGGGGGAAAGACTATAGATAATTACAAATTAAAATTCAAAATAATAAATGAAATCACATGAATTTGTGCCATTATGCTACACTATGTACATCGTTTGATATATCACTTCCACATTATTCAATAGAGTAGGGAAAGAAGAATTTGAGGATTAATTACTACCTCGTGCCTTCATGTCCTGGCTTGAAACATCCATAAATACTCCATGCAAGGAGATGAATAACCCGTGATCGAATTACAGGAAATAAATTAAGCACGTGGCTTGTCAGATACAAACCATGTATCAAACTCAAACCGAATTAAAGTCTGATTCTACAAAAACCCCAAAACTCAAAAGAACTGGTCATATGAACAATCATTGTCTGAAAATCATTATGGAAAGTCATTTTCCACTCCTATGCTTTTACATCATCTTCGATTTACGCCTGGTTTCCCCCATTTTCCTTCTTCCCCCCAACCCTCAATTAATTTTCTTAAAACTTAGTGTAACAAGGAACATATGTTCCTCCAGACATTTTTTTTCTCCCCCACCCTCGTTCCCTTGTCTGGGTTGTAGAAGGGGGAGAGAAATTCAGATGGGTTCATTATTAAGATTGGGTTGGGAGAGTAACTTAACACGGGCCTGTTATAGATATGCTTACTATTTCATGTCTGTTCCTCGCAGTTTTGGCGTAATGGCCCCCCATAAGATTAGATATAGTGTCAACTCTATGGAGGGGTCAGTCGCTTCTCGAGATGTTCAGGAGGAATCTACAGAAGGAGAGGACCAACATTTCATGGGTGATAGTGACTCAAAATATTTCACGGGTGACGGTGACTCGAAATATTTCATGGGTGATAGTGGCTCAAAATATGTACCCTGATGCGACTAACGACACTTTTTTGAACTTTGACCCCGGCTAATGACCCCGGTAATGGCCCTAGTAGTTGTTTATCTATCTAAAGTTTGAAACTGTAGTGAGCGGAGTGTAAATCTTGTTTCCGATTTGAAATCGATTAACCCGATCGCGAGTTATGAAGTCGGGAAAATAGCATTGGGATCGTACCGATTCCCTACTATTCGTTTCACGCGCGCCGGATGGCCCGCGAAGCCGGCCAACCGGTAGGTGGAGCGGCAGGGAGGAAGAATAGAAAAAACGGCATATAGAAATGGTATGTCCGTCCGTCAGTCCGTGAACAAGTATCAGGGCCTAAGCCATACGAGATAACGACAAACGAGTTTCAGATTCGGATTCACCATGGCGGAAATAGGTTACTAGCAACTTTGGGTGATAGACCACTTTCGGTTTTCCGGAAAATTCCGGAAAATGAGAAAAAGTCTACTCGAATCACGCTCGTTTATAGGACAAACATTTCTACAAATTCTGCTATATCTCATTTTAGATATATTCTCTTCAAAAAAACAGCATATAAAAGAGTCCGTCCGTCAGTCCGTGAACAAGCATTAGGCCTAAACCGTATGAGATAACGACAAACGGGTTTCAGATTCGGTTTCATCCTGGTCGAAATAGGTTTGGCTACATGCCAATTTTTGGCGACCTGCCACTTCCGGTGTTCCAGTCAATTCCAATATATGAAAAAAGTCTAATCGAATCACTCTCGTGTACATATTCATATGACAAACATTTATAAAACTTCATTAAACATAAGTAACGACTTTCAATAAAAATTATTGTGGTAGGCCTATACAGACCCCCAAATGTATGCCAGGCCATATATCATTGTCGACATATTCTCTTCAAAAATGACGTATAGAATGACTCTGTCCGTCCGTCGGTGCGTGAACAAGCATCAAGACCTAAACCGAATTAGATAGCGACAAACGGTTTTCAGATTCAGATTCAGCATGGTCGTAACAGGTTTCAGGTGGGAGGCATGGTGGTCTGGTGGTTACGCCACTGGCCAGCCAAGCGGGAGGCCGGGGTTTAAATCCCGTCCCCGTCACCTGTGCTTTTTCCGCTTTTCACCAGACATGCAGGGCAGAATAGCACTCCCTATTCTGCCCAGGGCCAGGAGAAAAGGCCTGGTGTTTAAAGAATGTCAGAAATCACTACCGGACAGCGCCCTCCTTTGGGAACCTCCCCTTCCCCCCTAAAAGGGCGCCGCCCTATTATTGGGTATTTTTTTATTTTAAAAAAAGTTTCGGGTCAACTTTCGGTGACCGGCCACTTCCTGTAAATTCCGGTACCGGTAAATGAGAAAAGGTCTACTCGAATCATGCTTGTGTTATTTGCCATTGCCCAGGTTTTTACGAGGGGTTAGTTACTTGATACTATAGTATGCGATGGACATGTGATATGTTGTAAGTTATGTAATATTATGTTATGTTATATGTTTTGTTACATAGGGAGAGAGTCGCCAGCTTCTGACGTCTCAGCTGACTACTCCATCCAATAGGCGTCGACCGTGACGTCAAAACCGGCCACTTTTTACGTAGCTACGCAAGGTGGGGGCTTCCATAATAATGGAAGCAACCATGTTGCGTAGCTACGTAAAAAGTGGCCGGCGGGAGAGAGTCGCCAACTTCTGACGTCTCATTGTGTCTGATTGGCTGGAGTAGTACATGCTTTGTGGTAGGGCTGTGCGATATTTCGATACATCGACTGTCGATGCGATATTTTCCTAATATCGAAGTTGCGATATCCGACGCTTGGCATGTGTGATGTATCGAATATCGCGATGTCGGTTCAATGTCGGCTTTCGATTTTTTTCGATGTCGGTTCGATGTCGGTTTTCGATATTTTTCGATGTCGGGTTTCGATATTTTTCGATGTCGGGTTTCGATATTTTTCGATGTCGGTACGATGTCGGTTTTTCGATTTTCGATATATCGACTTCGATTCGATATTTTTAAGTAGCCTATCGAAAGTCGATATGCAATTTCGGATATCACACAGCCCTACTTTTTGGCCAACCAGAGTCTCCAGCTTTTGACGTCTCAGCTGACTACTCCAGCCAATAGAAGTCGACCGTGACGTCAAAGCCGGCCACTTTTTACGTAGCTACGGAAGATGGGGGCTTCCGTAGCTACGTAAAAAGTGGCCGTCTCTGACGGAAGCCCCATCTTACGTAGCTAGTGGCCGGCTTTGACGTCACTACTTGACATTGACTACTCCAGTCAATCAGACACAATGAGACGTCAGAAGTTGGCTACTATAGCCTCTCTAGGAACTTCAATAAAATTTGTAGTACCATGCCAAATGTATGCCAAATTTTTTTCGAGTTTCTGTATTTTTTCGGGGAAAAAACTTTTGGTGCATATATGATTTCATTAGTGAAGAAATCTCAAATTTAGCCCGCTTCTTAACGAGATGCAGCCAGCTCCCCATTCTAACTAAATATTTTGCTTCATTTCCAGATAAAATTTTCCCTCCCCTTTTTTCCCTCCCCTTTCCCCGCCTCTCCCTACTATCACATTTGGGATTCTAATCTAGTCCTTCCCTTATAAGTGCGGATTGTATCATTGAGCTTTCGCCGCTTCGAATTTTAATTCCACCACCATTTTTAATTGTCAACTCAGTCAGTCCCAAAATGTTTCCATATTCAAGCTAGCTATAGCCATCAAAAAAAGTCACTCGAGATTTTTAGCCATTCGAATGAAATATCGAGCTTCTTGGTATGGTATATACGAAAAGAGGGTGTGGATAAAAAATGGCGATGAACGAAGATTAAAAACTTTTAAAATTTGCAGACGGATCCCTTAGGATAAGGTGGTTGTTGGAAGATGTGAAAGAGAATTCTCTAATTAAGGCAAGGGGGTGGAGAGAGAACTGGGGGGGAAAAAAGTTCGCATTTATTTCCATTCCAACTCTCCAACTCCAGCCATTTTTAATCCGGTCCCATTTTATTGGTTGAAAAATGACCCCCGAGGAGAGGAAGGCGAGGAATAGGGGGAAAGATGCCTTGAGCAACACTTTTTTTTGGGGGTCTAACTTTTTTTAATGGCTATCATTACGTGTTGTTGGTTTGTTAGAAGCCATCAGAAGACCGGTAGATTCCTCTGCCCAATTATTGGCGATCATCCTTGCATGATACACGGCGAAAAAGAAAACTCAAATTACCTATATTAAAGGGACACGCCACTCAAAAAACACGTTTGTCTCTAAAAATCGGGCAAAAAATCCTGAATCCGAAGGTGCAATCCGTTTTTCGCTACGAGGAACGGTAATCCCAGGGCAAGCGGTCAAATTGGGGAAATTCAAATAGTGCGCTAGATGATGGCCGTCCGCCAGCGACATCCTCAGGACCTTGGGAACTGGAGGGCTGCTCCCGCCTGTCCGCGCGCTTAGGCCCATTCCAGAGCGGTGCAGCCCTCCAGTTCCCCTGTTCCCCGCGTGGCGGCGCCGCTCATTAGCAGACGACACACTTTGACACCTCGCCTTGGGACCGTTCCGCGTAGCGAAAAACGGATTGCACCTTCGGATTCAGGATTTTTTGCCCGATTTTTAGAGCCAAACTTGTTTTTTGAGTGGAGTGTCTCTTTAAAATTTATATTAACTAGCAGGATACCCGCCGTTGCTCGGGTTATGAAATACTTTTCCATACGAGTAACTATTGATGTAACAGCGTCAACAATGACCGCATTTCCATGGAGTAACAATAAAAGGTAGGCCTACTTTTCTGCCTTTTCGCCTCCTGCGGCCAAGGATGACCTCGGAGGTCAAGTCCAATGTGCTAAAAACCTTCCCCGCTAAAAACTACCCCTAATGATCACCCTGGGGCATATGTCAAAGCCTCTATATTGATTTGCATCGGGAACATACAGGCATACGTCTGTGTATGACCTACAGCATTGGGAGGGGTGTCAAAATTTTGCACGCGTTTTCTAGATTTGCAAACCACTTTTGCTTTTTGGAAAAAGTGCCGAGGGACTTTGTCAACGCAAAAAACCGAAAAAAACTCGTCGACTAGTGCTCCACGGAATTACCAATTCTGCCGCTCAGGTAGATGGCTCTGCCCAATTATTGGCAATCCACCCAATGTGCTTTTCATCCTTGCATGATGCAACCCACATTACACTGTGAAAAAACTGTGTGGACAAAGCCAGAAAACTACTTCAAATCCCATTAAAATTTAATGTAATTGCACAATATAACTAATACGGGCTGATATTATTTAAAATATTAATAATTCAAATTTAATTGTGGCCCATATTATTAACTTCATTTTCAAATGAGCTTACAGTCGTTCCTGGCTATATCTACATAATGTAGTTACGTACTGTATGTGCATATCTGATGATATATTAGCGGACTTAGGCTCAACAATAGGAATATGGGTTTTTACTACAATAGGGTTTATCACGGGCTAAGCAAATAAATAAATCTGACATAATAAAGCAGAAAGTTTGTATGTCTGGGCTATCTAATCCACTTTCTGACTACTGAGAGTTCTGAAACTTGACTACGTGCCGATGATTGAGGAAATGTACGAAAACTGCACTTTTTGGGTCACGGCCTGGTATAAATAAATAAACAAATTCTTACATAATAAATCAGAAAGTTTGTCTGTATGTCCGGCCTACCTAACCCACTTTCAGACTACTGAAAGTGCTGAAACTTTCCTCACCGATAGCTTACGTGCCGATGATTGAGAGAAAAGTCCGAAAACTCCACTTTTTTGATTCAAAACTCCTTGACCACCGGATAAACAAACAAACAAACAAGCCAATCAGTAAAGTATGTGATCAAATAAATAAATAAATAAACAAGCAAATAAATCTATATAAATAAAGCCGTTTGTGAGTCTGTCTGTCTGTCCGCTGCCAACCGGTGTTGGGGGCTGACTACAGATGGCAGGAAAATGACGGTTGACGTTATACAGGCGGGAGAGGTTGAAGGTGTTGGAGTAGCAGGACCACAGATGGCATTGGTGGGCGGACACACAGAAAGACAGACAGTTGACGGGGCTACTGGCAGGTGTTTTCCCTTCATTCATTTCTTCCCGGGCAACGCCGCCGCGCAGGGGGCCGCAGCAAGTAAATAATAAATAAATAAATAAGAAAATAAATAAATAATAAATAAATCATTCACCCAGTAAAGTAAGTGATCAAATAAATTAATAAATTCATAATCAAATTAATTAATTAATAATTCGCCCAGTGAAGTAAGTGATCAAATAAATTAATAAATTAATAATCAAATAAATAAATAAATAATTCACCCAGTGAAGTAAGTGATCAAATAAATTAATTCATAAATAATCAAATAAATAATTAAATAATTAAATAATTAAATAAACTTGACTTTTGATTGATTCTGACTTTGAAAATGATACTTTCATATCAGCATACACATACAAATACCCTATATCAATCCCTGTTCAAAATCTCGGGTATCCTAATTGAATAAATAGCTTCCCAGCATTGTTGCTGACACTAATGGCTTCCGAGGGAATGTCCTTGCTCCCATCTGATTTGTCATCACAAAATGTAGCCCTCAGCATATTACTCTCAACATGTCCACGTTTGATTACATCGCCTTCGTATAAACATGGTCGTAAAAAATGGTGGATCTGCTGACTGTCAACCATATACTCTTTTTACACCAAAAAAGGGGTATGGGTTTTATTCTCACCCTAACACCCCAATAGCATATGACAACCTGGGGGGGTGTCCTGCTTCATGTGCTGCTGACTCCTCCAGAACCTGGTTTTTAATTCTTAATCCATATATAGTATCTGCCTAAAATTCCGTTGGGGTCCATCATCCATCAGGCCATCATCCATGGGATTCTCGTGCGACTTGGCACATTAGGCAAATCGAATCAAGTCAGCCAATCCCCCCGCATCATCTCCCCACTTGGCCGGTTGCAAGGCTCCATAAATCAAACCGGTACTGACCAAAATCGAATCAGCGTCTACCATTTGAATCCTAATGCGTGTTTGTACATGAAGATCCCGCCTGGACAATAGAATTAGTCTCGTCCACACCGGTATCCCCAACACCCCCAACACCTGACAACGGATGGCTTCACGTGTTATAATATAGGATAGGTTTTTACCTGGGTCTGGAACTGATTTGGGTAAGTGCAGGACCGGGATTATCTACTTAATCAAGTATTTGGGGGGGGGGGGGTGATTAATAATTTCAAAATTGTAAAGGTGGCAAAACCAATAAAATAATTTTTTAAAATATTTAATTGGCTAAATGAGCCTTGATTTGCTCTAATTAGGACTGCCTTATCTGAATGTGACCCACTCCGGATCACTCTCCGTTGATAGGACGATTAATAGTTCGGAGAACCTTGCATAATATCAATTTTTCAGTGAAGTAAGCATATGTATGGCATCTTGTCGGATTAATCGCTCTCAGTTATCGCAGTGTGGGATCCGGTGTGGGTGGCATTAGAAATTTGGATATTTTGTAAGATTTGTGGCTTAAAAGACAGTGTTAACGTTATGAAATTAATGACTTTTCAATGAATTGAATCACAAATGATCGCGAAAAGTATATTTTGAAACCATGAAGGTTAAGTCACTATTTTACTATTTCAAAATTCTTATTATTCCAATGGCAAAATTGTTCAAAAAAATTGTCAAAAAAATTGACGCGGGATTTCAGAAAATTCATTTTTCAACATTAAAAACGGCAAAACACTGCCTGTTCAGTGAATGAATTAACGAATTAATTAATTAATTAACGAAACTTCAATATAGGTCAAGATTAATGTAAGTTCGCTGTTCAATCGCTAGCATTCAATTCAATGAAACATTTGATAAAAATCGCTTAGATTTAAATCAAGTTCGGCTAATTTTAAAATAAGGAGTTTCACTATCGCTTCCTTCATCACCCTGTATATGAACTTAGATTTCTTCCAGATTATCGCCAAAATTTACCTGTCTTTCATTATTCAATTGAATGTCAATACGCAATTGAATGATCATTGCGAATCATATTCTAAAAGAAGTATACAAAACTTTCACAATCACTTTGTCCGTTATTCTTTGTTGGCGAAACTTTAACAATGCCTCAATAATTCCTGTCCTTGTTAAGACTTGCACTATTAACGTCTATCTCATTCTATCAGACTTCTTTACAACTTTCGACGAATTCGCAACCTTCCGCGCGACCCGAAATTCCGCCGCGCTATTCAAACGGTCACCCAACATTGCCCCATTTGAACCTTCACCTTTCCCCGTCGGCGGGAAATTCGCACAAGATCGATTCCCCATGTGTTAATCATGCATCACCCCCCGACGTACCTTCTGACCGTTGGAGAAAATCCGTTGGAAAAGTCCGTTGAGACGCCCTGACGTCAGGCGATGACCGTTAGTCCCAGCCCAAAGTGTCTCCCCGATGACTTTCTTGCCGACGAAGAACGTCGACGACAACTAACGGTGTTCTCCCCTCATCCTCTCTCCCACCTTCTCCCCCCTCCCTATCCACCCTGCTCTCCCCCACCCCCTTCCTCCCCCCAGTCTCCCTGGGCGGCAGGGGCGACGGAGCTCAAACGAGATAATAATCGGTTTCGTGGAGATGATCCCGCCAATCTGCGCAGATCACGCAGGCGATTCAATTACTGGTGCTCGGGGGCTGCAGCGTAACATGCGGTTTGAGCCGGCGCCGCACTACAGAGAGAATATGTCATCCCATCATTTCGAGACTTTCAGAACCCCCTCGAGGTTTTATTCCACCATTTTTCATCCAAATTGCGAAAAAATCCAGATATTGGGAAAATTCGACGATTGTAGATCTGATTTGAGGTAGTGCTAATCATATGGTGGAGGATTGGGAAAGAGTGTTGAGCAAGGTCTGTAGTGGTCAATAGTGTGTGGAAACATACATTCTTAGCCACCTATAGGAGCTACTCTTTCATATCGGGAGATCACGCACTCTTACCTACTTTCCTATACGTATACAGGGTGTAAATCCTAAGCGTGTCACCAAAAAAGGTTGAGGGTGCAGGTATGAGCATTTTTGCATAAGGAACTAGGGGTCGGAAACGCACCCTCACCGAGTTACGCCCCTTTCAAGTTTGCGGCAGGCAGTGTGCAAGAGGCACGCGGCACGCGGCGGATGAGTGAGTGAGGGGGGCTTGGCAGGTGCGTTTCCGACCCCTAGTTCCTTATGCAAAAATGCTCACACCTGCACCCTCTACCACCACCTTTTCTGGTGACGCGCTTAGGATTTACACCCTGTATATGCGTGGATCCGCTGAAAGATAGGCGTGGATTCGCTGAAGAATAGGTGTGTATATGCTGGAAAATGGGTATATCCGCTGACGGGCAGGGATGTATCCGCTGAATGATAAGCGTGCATCCACCTGGAAGTCGGAAGGACTTTCATATCGGCTGACCTGATTTGGGAGGGGTAGGGGTACGCTGTGTCAACATAACCCATGACCTAACTTTCCTTCCAGGAGGATACAGACTTTTCAGCGCATACGTGCCTATATTTTCACCGTATATACATGCCTATTTTCAGCAGACCCCGTACAGCCGGTACAGGCCTATCTATCATCAGATACAAGCCTATCTAGGAAAGTATAGGTAAAAGTGCTGCGTCAGCCGATATGAAAGTTTAGCTGTTAGGTCATGGGTGGGTTGGTACAGCATGCCCCTACTATACCCCTGCCACATTCGGTCTCCCAATAAGTTTTTCCATATATTTGCTTAAAACTAACCCACCATGCTTAAAACTGGATCTATGGGCCATTACATGGTAATTGAAAACAATGAGCCGAAGGTTTTCATTACCGTACCTCATCTGAGGTGGTCCATCATGCCTCAGTTAGAGTGGAATTTATGCCTCTATTATATTTAGTACGGTAGTTTATAGTTTGAGAGAAGAAAACATTGCCACATTCGGTCTCCCGATAGTCCCCACATCGGGTGTCCGCGACTTCTGCACGGATAGACTTGAAAGTCTATCCGTGCAGAAGTCGCGGACACCCGATGTCGCAATGATCCGGCTTGGGCTTGCCAGCCTGATCTGGTCTTGTTTGATGACATAGTGAGAACAACGACAAATCTTCTCATATTCAGACCCATCTTTGATGTCATTTCCCTGTCCACAAAGCAATTAGCACAATTATACTAATCCTGAAAATAAGCAGATTAGTCTACTTTGTCGCTTATCCTTCAGACACCAGGTCAGAATAAGTCCTATCTATAGAAAATGCTGTTATACAAATTAGTTTTAGGCGATTGAATAGCTTCATTTCCCATCCGCTTGAGGCGTCCACATCGCGGGAGTGGAACACATGCGACAAGCGGCCGAAACTTGCATTATGAAATAATAGTTTTCGGTCGCTATCTCACTTATATCCGGTCGTAACGACAATGGATTGTCGGATGGGTGGGGGTATGGCATTTTCCTAGAGAGACGCCTTGTGACGTCCCAAGCCTGCACCCATCAAACCCCCTGGAGGAACGAGGGAGGACCCGAAACCCGCCTGGGTATGGGGGGACAATGGGACGTCGATAATGAGGCTTCGAAGTGAGGCAAACAAGAGGACGCAACTTTTGTTCGCTCGGCTTCCCTATCTTGGGCAATATGGGTAGATTTGAGACAACAAAGTGTGCTGGGAACTGAAAGGGGAACCTGGGAGGCACAGGGAATTAGAGGCATGCGGATGATTAGCCTCCATGTTTTGCCAGAAGGTTCATTTTTTTGTTGGAATGTGTGCTAATTAGTAGAGTGCGGATTTTTTAACATTATTCAAAAAAAGCACTTTATATACCGAGTGAAGGGCAAATCGCCAGGTAGACTTATAGTACTCTTAAAACTAATATAGGAATGTGCAATTAGTTTCGAGCGCCGTTGCATAGTTAATGCGTACGGCGCCGTCAAAGTTTCGTGACGTCACATCCGTTCCGCCAGTTGTAAAGCAGCAAAAGAGGGGCGTGCTGCTTCACGTTATTATTTTTATAATGTTTTTATTTATCTATAATTTACATTTACTTATCATCAATTCTGTCCAATAGCAGTAGTTAAAGAGTCATGATGATCATCAGTGGGCGTGGTGATCATCTGTGGGCGTGGTCAGTTTTGAATCAACCCGCCCTTCTTGTCACCCGATGGTATCGCTCCAGTAGTTCGCCTCAGGATCGTCTGGGTTTCCCTGAAGAAGAGTGGTCTCCTCAGATGCGGATGATCTCCCCTGGGCTGGGCTGACCTCTCTCTGGGTAGATGGAGACATGCTTGAAGAGCCAGCTGGTAAGGGACACAAGGTTTGTTGTCGTGCGGCCACCACACGAGTTATTCCAAATGCTAATGTGGTTTTGTATTTTCAGTCGCCATGTCCCAGGTTGAGGTGAAAGAGGAGTCAATGATAAGCATTGAGGAGGACTGGAATGGCCATGGTGTGACGGCAGAGCAGGTGAAATGTGATGAGACGGAGATTGTGGCAACTGCTCTAATCGCATGCGATCCTGGGAGTGACCCTCTTCATGTCACCAATACGTCGGAGAAGCCATACGTTTGTCAGCTTTGTTCAAAAGGGTTTGCTTTGAAACGGTCGCTGAAGAGGCATGGGATTAAGCAGCACTCAGAAAATGCCTTCAGGTGAATTTTTTATGTCAAGTCATAGCAGGTCAAAAATGGTCAGGAGTTGTTTAGTTTGATCCAAGCTACCTTTTGGCGAGGCACAGTCTTGTGCCTTGGACCCGAGGGGTTATTCACTAAGGGTAGTCCGTGTACACCTTCTTGGGTAGTCCGAATGGTCGGATGGCATGGGTCCGAAAGGCAGTCGAAGCGACATCTAGGAGATGTTGACTTTTGACATCAACAAGGGCAACATCAATGATCCTGACAAGTATGATGGATGGGTACAGTGCCGAGCATAAAGTTGGAGAAGCTGCGGGCCTTCTCTGACCTTTCTTTATCCAACTCAAATTAATTGACTCTTTTTGGACAGAGTTAGCTGCTTTAGGTGTATGTTCGTGTATTTGTAACCGTATATTTGATACCGTAATGGCGGGGATTGGCAGAGCACCCTGCCGACGGGGAGTACCTGCCATCTCCAACTTTATGCTCGGGACTGTACATGCCTGCAGCACTGGTTGCCGGGGGTCAATCTACCAGACCGTTGCTCAACCTCCTGACCCCGGCAACCAGCGATGCAGTCATTACGGGGTGTCCATACTTGTTAGCATAGTCATCGTCAGGGTCGTTGCTGGGCTTTCAGGCCCATACCATGCTTCTTCCATATGCACCGCCTACCACCCACATCATTTTAGCAGACGAATTCGCAAACATCCTGTATACCGTATGTCGGTGATGCAAGTACCTTAGCCACCTGCGCATACCATTTTTAGTGATCCTGCCTTTTTTCTTGGTGTGGGCAAGGATGGCTGTCGTGGTGAAGCGGAAGAGGGACAAGATATGGCAGAGGGAGGAGAAGGCTGACCTGCTTGCAGCCATAGTAGAGTACCGCAATGTCATTGAGTGCAAGTCCCTGGGCCTCAATGGCTTAGTTATGAAGAAGGAGGAGGCGTGGCGGAATGTCATGGGATTGTGGACTGCCAGGAGTGGAGGGGGCCGTACGATGAAGCAGCTGAAGAAGCAGTGGCGGAGTATGAAGGCTGCTGCCAAAAAGAACATAACAACCTACAAGAAGGGGGCCTGTGGTCCAGACGGGGAGCCCCCAGAGAAGCCCTCCCCCGTAGACTGGGCTGTCTACAAGGCTATGCCTCACTTATTTGTCACCAATGGCCAGAATGTGAGGTGAGTCTCAATATGACAATTGACAAAATTCAAGTAGGCTGGATTAGCACATCACTTTGCTTCAACAGTCATGTATGTGATGAAGAGGGGAGGAAACATAAGGAGGCAACGAAGGAAGCTGGGGCGAGAAACAAAGAAGCAGAAGCAGAGAAGGAAACAGAGGACGCCCTGTTGCTGGGGGAGGTACCCATGGAAAGCAGGTAGTTTCTCTCGATAATAATTACAAAAAGGAGGCTTAATTGAACTGATAGGATTTATATAACTCATCTATTTCACCGAACAAGCTTGCATGATTAATTTAATGCCGTTCATGTACGTTTTCATGAGGTTAACTGTTCACAATCGATATCAATATAGCAATGGCTTGAAACTTCTGTCCTTGGTAAACGATTAGACCCTCCTTTGTATTGTGCATGTTAGTATTTCATTATCAATGTGTGATGACGAGAGTTGTTATTTCATCAGAATGCTTGGAATCCCATCACCACCTCCTGCAAATGCTCGACCAGCAGGGTCTGGGAGGAAGTTGTTAACACCCTATGAAGAAGCTAGCCTCACAGTAGCCAGAGAGAAGGGAGCCCTGGCCATGAGCATCATGCGGGAGGAGCACAAGATGAACAGGGAAAAGCATGCGCTGGAAGTAAAACTGCTGGAGGCACAGTATAACTACTGGGTGGCAAAAAAATGTAAAGAATGTCCACCTTGCTGAACAAAGAAAAAGCATGACGTTGACATAAAAATGCTGGAGGCTCAGTACAACTACTGGGTGGCAAACATTTTTGGTACAAATATGTACCTTGCTGAACATGATAAAGAATGAGCTAGAGATGATTATTTTGCTGGAGGCTCACTGCCACCGAGTGGCAAAATAATAAAAGGATGCCCACTTGATCTTGTGTGTTTGCTGTGCTGCGCATCTAAGATGCCCATCACTTTGTATTGTTCATACTCCATTGCTGCATTTGTTCACAACGCATTAGTTTTAGCCAGTATCTACGCAAGTGTTTCCGTTGTTAGAGACCTCTTGTAGGTTGAGACGAACTCTATATCGCTTCTTACCCCCTCCGGCATCCTCTGTCCTCAGAAGAGGACTTGGACAAATCTGATCTGGCATGCGCAGTTGCCTTCTCTGGCAAGAGAAACTCTTGCGTGGATACCAGGCTTGAGGTTGAATTTCCTCCTTCCCTGTGAGTGGGATACTATCACTGCGTAGTTCCTCCCTGTGATCGTAACCAACTGATGTGAGAACCAACGGATCTGGAGCCTTGGAAGCTGCTTCGGAGTCGTTGCCCTCCCAGGGCCTGCGGCCTGCCTCCCGGACCCGGCTGTGCACTCTCAACGTGCTCTCATCAATGATGTCATCAGTGCCGTCATCGTGGCCTCAGATTGGTTGGCCAACAATACCTGTAGAGCAAGTGCTGCCTTCACTTCCGCAGTATTGCTTGCCATCATAATAAGGGGGCCTGGTGAGTGTGTTTTCCTAATTAAGAATGAGAGAAAGTTGTTCAACTTTTTAATTTATATCAGAGAGACTTCTGTAAGTTGTAATAACTAAATTATTTTTTGGTATTGTGCAGCGGCAGTTGGGATGTGTCCTGCAGACTGATCCAGCTGACATGAAACATGGAACAAGGAATGCATGCGGCATGGGAGTTATCGTGACAACCTCTGACACAGGCAGGAAGATGTCTATGGAAGGAGAAGATGGAAGGTCAGAAAGAGGTGTTACTGGTCCTTGGTCACCAGTGCTATGACAATATATCATGTTAATGTACCGGTATCTCGCAGTATCTGATAAATTGTAATTATTTATTCCAAATGACACTTATGATGTGTAATTTTAGGTGCTGCATCTCAGGGTGAAGGGATGGAGGAAGTGCATGAGGAAATGATCAGCATTAAGGAGGAGTGGCAAGAGGATTTAGAAGAAGAGAATGTGTCACCAATGGAAGGAGAAGTCAACCTGAAGAGGAGGAGATCCTGGCACCCACCCAAGATGCTTCTGAGCCTGGTACTGACCCACTCAGAAACGATGTGTGAGGTAAAGCTGCTTCACAAACTCTGTGATGCGAGAGCACGGCATATGGACCTCCTGCTCATTGCACACAGAAGGTCCATCCAGTTGGACGCCAGTGTTCGGCCATCACACGCAGCATTTGTAAAGAGCCCTTCACAAATTTTGTGTGCTCCACACACCCCGCTCTCAAATCACCGAGTTTGTGAAACTGCCTTTAGAAGTGTTCAAGAGGGTTTATCTCTGGGAAGTCATGACTCCTACGTGATCAGGGAATTCAATAATTCTGCTTGTGTGGATAGGCCTTATTGAGCAAAGGGAGAAAGCGCAATACCCAAAGGTTTGTGAGATAAATGCAGCTTCAAAATTGTTTTGGTGAGTTGGTCAGCAAAGGCCGCATGGCTCGGATACAGCGTGACCGACTTAGGGATTGGCGGTTCAAGTCTTGGTGGGAAACTTCTTTTTTCTTCCACTTTTCAAAACAGAATGCAGTCCTTACATAAATGATCTGTAAATCACATGTGATTGCAAATTTTTCTTATTTACGAGGCAATTTTGCATTGACCATTTTCACATGCGATGTGTTTGCACCCAATGTGACGGGTCCCCAGACTGTTGACTCCAGCGGAGAGGCAAATGCAGGTGGAGGTCTTGTGGCCTCACATGGTGACCAGTACAGGCTGTTCACAATCGTAGCATGTCGTACACCTCTGCGGTGTTTTATTCAAACGGAAGCAAAACCTCAACACTGAATATTGGTCCTCTTGGCAGTTCAGAGACGAATGTGAACCTAGCTCTACTTCCCATGTCACCATCGCCTGAAATGGCAGAATATTTGATTACTTCAATCCATTCGACTTGACACGATGCCATTCTCTTTGTCACATGAAAAATAAGTCTCAATTTGTTTTGACCTATTTTACTCTCCTGTAACATTTCTAAAATGGTTTATTTGCCTTTTCTCATTACTGACAATATGAATGCCTCCTAGGCATTAGTCAGACACCGCAGGCACCACATAGAAAATATATTGCCTTGCAAAATAAGTATTGTTCGGAAATTGGCGAAGTTTAAAAGACGAGTTATAACCACTGGGCGATATGAAAAAAAAAACTATTTGCCACCACTTACGTGTGAATGATTAGTGTGAATTTTTTCTGCCTATGCAGCAACTAACTACAAGTAGCCTACATGAACTGCTTCAACTCGGTACCTGGCATTTTTCTGCAGATATCCATAAAATTGGACATTGCCAAAGTGTGCAAAACAATATTCATCTCAGGAGGTGCTATTTGAAAAAATAAATTGTAATTAGCTCGTAAAATAATATTATTATTTTTTGTTCAGCATCAGTTGTTCATGACTCTTGTCTACTATGTTGCACAAAAAGATGGAGGCCATTTTTTATTGAAACTGAATGCAAAATCTATCTGTTCTCTTCCTCAGATGCAGGGCAGAGCTCCTGTTCACATAAACCGCCTGGAGGAGGAGCAAGAAATGCAGAGAAGAATGCTCGAAGGAATATTGCAGCACCATCATCACCGTCATACCTAGCAGAATCTACATCTATGTGCGATTATGCAGATTAACTTTTTTTCATATAATGCGTGATGTGCCCATATCTGTGGATCGGAAAAAACAAAAACAAGCTTGCTAATCAAGAACCTTAATAATTATCCCTCAATAAATTCTTCCTTGTTGAGATTCCAGGTCAATTACGAGTAATTACGATGTGCAGAGGGAGGTTGGTCAGGTCTTCAGGTAGGCAAGAACAATATCATTATTATTGAGGAAATTTATAATCAAAAAAGGCTTCAATTTTATAGCGCATGTGATTGTCTCTAAACATTAAAATACCGTTACTCAAGTATTCATTCGAGTTAAGAAGTGACTCAAATACTTGGAACACCCTGTATACACAGTACCGTACATCATGTAGGCTCTACTTACCTACCTAAAACACACATAGAAAGTGAAAAATTGTAGGGGTATGGTGGTCTAGTGGTTATGCTACTGGCCAGCCAAGAGGGAGGTCCGAGGTTCAAATCCCGTCCCCGTCACCTTCGCTTGGTAGGGTCCTTTTCTGCTTTTCACCCGACATGTCCGGGCAGATTCGCACTACCTTCTCTGCCCAGGGCCAGGACAAGAGGTATGGTATTTAAGAGGGTCAGAAATGACTATTTGAGCGCCCTCCCTTGGGAACCATCCCTTCCCCCGCCCTATCACGGGGTATTAAAAACAGACAAACAAAACACTAAACTCTAAAAATTGGCTCCACGGGACAAAATGTTTGGGAACCAGTGGTCTAGCCTATTTACAGACACAGTTCACAGAGAAATAAATGTGAGATGACGTCAACAAGAAAGTCACAGCGAGAAAAAAATGACGCTGTTTCGAGATTTGATCCACCTACCTTCAGGTCGCTTTAGGTTATGAAGACATTGGCTTAGCTACTATACCAGCTCTCTCTCACGTGTACTTATTGTAAAGAAAGGGCGTCACATTGGAAGGATCACCTGTGTCAACTAGTGGCCACAAGTAATCATTTGTACACTACTTCAGTTGTTGTCTAATGAATAGATAAGAGATAAGCATGTGCGCACCAGCCACTTCGGAGTCACGTTGGGTACATTGTGCATGGGCATCAGTCCAAAGTGATACTGCGTCGTACCCATAGTTATTCGACCATGCCAGGAGGTACTAATATTGTCAGGTAAATAACTACCAGACTTAAAACTGATTTCACCATAGATCGAGTGGTACCATCAGACTCCCTGTGGACATGTTCCAAGGACGGTGCAGTTTGTCTTCGACCAGACGACGAAGACACCCAACCCATATCTGTCCCCACCCTTCTGACCCAGACAGCTACCAAGTATCCGGACAGAGTGTCCATAGCAGTCAAACGAGATGGTGATTGGGTCAAGTGGACTTATGCCCAGTACCTACAGGATGTGAGGACATGCGCCAAGGCCTTTGTCCATTTGGGACTGGACAGATTTGGGACAGTGGCCATCTTGGGAGGAAATTCGCCGGAATGGTTGATCGGACACTTGGCCGCCATATTTGCAGGGTCAGTCTTGGACTGTCCAGGTTGCAAAATAGGTCTGAACACCTTCAATGTGTTTCAGAGGGATTGGGTATGGGATATACCCAGCAAATTCGTCCGAGGCTTGCGTCCACTGTCTGGACACCAGCGATACCAGTATTGTCCTTGTCCAGAACGAAAAGTTGTTGGACAAAATTCTGCCAATGAGAGAAAAGCTGAAGGCCATAGTTCAGTACAATGGGATACCTGAAGCAAACGACGTGTATAGCGTAAGTCACTCATTGTTAGTGTATACACTCTTAACCATTTACCTTCTCTAGAGAGGGTAAGAAAGAGGCCCTTTTTTACCCTCTATTTTCTAAGGTAATACATGCAAAATTTACCTTAGAATCAATTTACCCAAGAATATTTACCCTACAATGTAAGGTAAGAAATTTTTTTTCCCTTACATTGTAGGGTAAATTAATGGCCACTTTCTTACCCTCTCTTTCTTACCCTCTCTAGAGAAGGTAAATGGTTAAGAGTGTAGTGACTGCAACAATCACCGTTACTCTTACAGTGGTCACAGCTCATGGAATTGGGAAGAAACCAACCGGACACTTTAGTTGATACACGTCTGAATGACCTTTCGGTCAACCAGTGCTGCTCCTTAATTTTCACTGTAAGTTAACAACAATGCAGTCAATTTTTGCAATAATCACATTTAGTCAGGAACTACAGGGATGCCCAAGCCCGTCATGCTCAGTCACGATAATGTAACCTGGACAGTCCGACGTTTTGTCCAGTTTTGTCAAGTTCCAACGGATGAAGAGCATACCGCTGTCAGCTTCCTGCCGTTAAGTCACGTAGCAGCGATGGTAAGTTGGACATCCTAAAGTTGGACTGGACAGTGTCCATCTAATAAAATGTCTATAGTTTCTAGATATATTCGTGCCTATTTATCTGGGCGCCACAGTTTACGTCGCAGGAAAGGACGTTCTTAAGGTAACAGTTATTTTTAAGAGCGCTTCTAAAATTAATAACACTAAAATTAGGGCTGTTTGGTCAACTACCTGCGAGAGGTGCGTCCCACGTTGTTCTGGGGTGTCCCACGAATATGGGAAAAAATTTACGAGGCCATGAAACAGAAAGAGGAGTCACTCTGGACTGTCCAGAAAGCATTGTTGACCTGGGCCAAAAGTGTCGGATGGGACAACGTCCAACGAAAAATGGACGGGTACGTACTATATTGTTAAAAATATTTTTAAAATTTTAAACACATGTCAACTTCAGAAATCTGACCCCACCATTTGGTATGGCCATTGCGGAGATGGTATTTCAAAAGGTCAAAGTTGAACTTGGCTTGGACAGAGCAAAGTTCTGTGTGACTGGAGCTGCTCCTATTTCACACGAAGTTATGAAACACTTCGCCAGTATTGGTGTGACACTTCTGGAGGTACTGTACGGCATTGTTTGCTTGATTGATAACTAATAAAAATAACTAATATAGGGTTTTGGAATGAGCGAGTCATCCGGTCCTTGCTTCGGAACGACAGTGTCCGACTTCCGTATAGGTAAAGCTGGACGTCCCATTACGGGTGTTAAAGCCAAGATTGTTAACCCGGACAGCGATGGACACGGCGAGATATGTACTTGGGGTCGTCAGGTCTTCATGGGGTACTTGAACGACCAAGTGTCCACAACCGAGGTGCTGGACAAGGACGGATGGCTTCACACTGGGGACGTTGGGACACTGGACAACGACGGATTCTTGACCATCACTGGTCGCATCAAAGAGATCATCATCACTGCAGGTGGCGAGAACATACCAGCACCTTTGATCGAATTCGCCGTACTGTCCCAACTACCTTGTCTGGGTCACGCTGTTCTGATCGGCGACAACCGAAAGTACCTGTCCGCCCTTCTGACCTTCAGTGTAAGCCACTATTTTCACAGCTATCTATTAACCATCACTGACTAATATTTCCCCCACAAAAGACCATCACCGAATCAGACGACACCCTGACCCACGGTGCTCAAATGTGGCTGAGGTCAATTGGATCCTCTTCAACAACTGTCCGGCAGCTGATCGACGACCAAGATCCTAGGGTAAACAATACACACTTGTTAAACCCCTAACTGTTACTAATTGTTTCGCAACAGGTGACGTCAGCCATTCAGGCAGGAATCGACCGGGCCAATCAGCGAGCCATCTCCAGTGCCCAAAGAGTGCGCAAGTGGGCCATTTTGCCCAACAGTTTTTCCGTCGCTAATGGCGAATTAAGTACGTGCTAATTACATACGGTAACTAATATAACCAATACGTGTAACTAATATAAGTCAATATTCAATAACTTAAATACTGATTACATGCGATAACTAATATAACCAATACGTGTAACTAATATAAGTCAATATTCAATAACTTAAATACTGATTACATGCGATAACTAATATAACCAATACGTGTAACTAATATAAGTCAATATTCAATAACTTAAATACTGATTGCATATGTAACTAATAGAGCTAATATGTGTAACTAATAAATACAATATCTAATATGTAACTGAAATAAAGTAATAGTTAATCCTGAGTTATAATCACACTTAAGTGCTAATTACATACCGTACATAAGTAACAAATATTACTTAATAAATATAACTAATATAGCTTATAATAAGTAGGCTACAACTAATGTGACTCGTGGCTGGTAAGTTCATACGACTAATAAATATATGTAGCTACTAACTATAGCTAATACATAACTCAATAAAAACCTAACATGCAACTACTTGTACAATAGATGACCTATACATAACTAATAAATAACCAATAAATTTAATTTGTTATTAAAGCAACTGTAGCAGCTAATATAACTAATATATTGACAATTAATAAATACATGCAGCTACTAATATATAGCTAATGCATAACTTGAGAAGTAACTAATACATAACCAAGAGCTAATTGAATAAGTAGCTAATAAATAATTAATTCATCATTAATAAACATAACTGATGTAGTTATAATAGGTACATTGTAGCCTACATATGAATTTTATGATTAATGTATGCAGCTATTAGGACATTATATAGCCAATAAATAACTTAATAAGTATAAAGCCATAACTAATAAGTAGTTAATAAATAACTTAATAAGTATAAAGCCATAACTAATAAGTAGTTAATAAATAACTTAATAAGTATAAAGCCATAACTAATAAGTAGTTAATAAATAACTTAATAAGTATAAAGCCATAAGTAATAAGTAGTTAATAAATAACTTAATAAGTATAAAGCCATAACTAATAAGTAGTTAATAGCTAATAAGTAGTTAATAACTATAATAAGTATATAGCTAATAAGCGCTAAGAGGCAGCTAATAAATAACTTAACTATATAACTAATAAATAACTTAACAACTATATAACTAATAACTAATAGTTAATTCTTGTGCTATTTGCAGCTTCGACGTTCAAAATCCGGAGGCGCGTGATAGGCCAAAAATACGCCGAAGTCATCGACACCCTGTACACATGAGAGCACAGCAGGCAACACTGTGCGTCATAAAATATATCGGACAAAGATAAAAAAGGGGTTGTCACAATATTTGAACTCTTTTTATTTTCGTCCGTCGTTATCAGTACCGTTCCCCTAGAGTCCCAGACAGAAACCTTGACAATAACGGCCCCACTGCAAAATAATAAGTGTATAGTTATATTTTCAACTGAATAAATATAAAGCAGCGATGTACGATTAAAGCTACGAAGTACGTACGGAGCATGTGTGTTTCTTTTGATAGCTAATGGCCTTTTGATAAGGGTCGGCCAAGGGCACTCCGAGCGTGTCTCATCGCCTCAGTCATTGGAGTCAAGTCACTCTGGGAACATCGCCCAGTTATACGTACACTGTTGCTTCGGATGGACAATCACATCGAAGAAGGTAAAAGTGTTGTAACCACCTGTTGCATCTAGGTGCTATGAACTGATAGACACGAAAAAGTTGTTGCGTAACTATTTTTAAGAGAGAAAAAAATGAGGAGCATGCCTCAACCAGGGACGCATGCACTTGATGACCTTCTGAGGCCATCCTGGTGGTACCAGGACACCACGCGTTTCTTTTGCGAAATTTTGCACACTTTTCACTTTCGAACCAACAAACTAAAGGCAGTTCGAAAGTGAGTCTTGATTGGATCAGGTATTTGTGATGTCTTCTTGGTTGTGGAGGTGGAAGCTAGGGACAAACACAGTGTTCATCGAAGACATGGGGAAGTGTATGACTAAACCAGACAAAGGTACGGTGTCCTAAAAGTGCTAAAAATAATTAAGCCAAAAAAAGTGTAAGCAACTACCTAACCCACTTTCAGAGTACTGAAGATCCCCCTACTATATTGTGGCTTCAAGGTGATATATATAAAAAATCAGAGCTTCCTTTCCTCTTAAAAGAAATGACCTTCGTACCCATGGCCTGATGTTGGCGCGACATCATCTCACTTCCGCAATCAAACTGCGTCATATTACATGACACATGTGTCAACATCCATTTCAGGTCCAGATAGAGTGATTCCAGCCGAGTCACTATGGACATGCTCTAGGGATGGGGCTGTCCGGATTAGACCTGAAGATGATGAGGATGGTCACCGGAAGGTCTTACCCTTTCTGTCCATACCGACATGTCTGGCCCGGACAACTGAGAAGTATCCGGAGAGAGTGGCCATGGCGGTTAAGCGGGACGGTGAGTGGGTCAAGTGGACTTACCCGCAGTACTTGAAGGATGTGAGGACATGCGCTAAGGCTTTTGTCCACTTGGGACTGGAGCGGCTGGGGACTGTGGCTATCCTAGGGGCTAATGCTCCGGAGTGGTTCATCGGTGACCTTGGTGCCATCTTTGCAGGGTAAGGTGCTCACTAGAGAACCGGAATGATCACTGACCCACATTTGTTACAGGGGCATAGCGTATGGGATATACCCAACCAACTCCTCCGAGGCATGCTTCCACTCGTTGGCCATCAGCGAGACCACCATTGTCCTGGTTGAGGATGAGAAGCAGCTGGCCAAGATCTTGCCGCTGAGGTCAAAGCTGCCCCATCTCAAGGCTGTCATCCAATATGCTGGAAACCCATCTCAGGAAGGGGTTCATAGTGTAAGAACCGGGCTCAAAGTGCAATATTATCTCACTAATATCTGTTCATTTCCAGTGGAGTCAACTTATGTACTTAGGATCACAACAACCTGACTCGTTGGTTGATGACCGCTTGAAGGATATTGCGGTCAATCAATGCTGTTGCTTGATATTTACTGTACGTACTATTCGCTTCTATGAACCGTTGCGCTTTACATAGCTATATTTTCATAGTCAGGTACAACCGGAATGCCCAAAGCCGTCATGATAAGTCATGACAACGTGACGTGGATACTCCGGAATTTTGCTCAAGTTTTAGGAATAAGTACGGACGACGAGCACAGCATCATTAGCTACCTTCCATTGAGTCACGTGGCAGCGCAGTTTACAGATATTTACTGCCCGGTTTATACAGGAGCAACAGTTTACTTCGCAGGAAAAGATGCACTGAAGGTAAAGCATCTCAATAAATATTACTACAATTAATAACACTAATTATTGGCAATAGGGAAGTCTGATCCACACTTTACGAGAAGTGCGGCCCACACTGTTCATCGGAGTCCCACGGGTTTGGGAGAAAATGTATGAAAAATTTCTGGAAAAAGAAAAGGCGGCATGGTCCTTCCAAAAATCACTGTTAAACTGGGCCAAAGGATTAGCATGGGAGAACATGCAACGGAGGATGAACGGGTAAGTAACGCGTCAGTTGCAGTGCGACTCATGCGTAATGGTCAACCTGAAATATTCTCAGAAACACAAATCCTCCACTCGGCTTTGGGTTGGCAAAATGGCTTATACTGCACAAGATTCAACAAGAACTGGGACTGGACAGAGCAATGTGCCTGACTGGTGCAGCACCGCTTTCCTTGGAGGTCATGCAGTACTTCGCAAGCATGAACATTCTCCTTCTGGATGTAAGTTGCAGAATGCTTGCAACACAGCCGTTAACTAATAATGACATATATTAAAGGTGTTCGGAATGAGTGAGAGCAGTGGACCACTTCTGTGTGCAACCGAGTCCAATTTTAGGCTTGGGACAACCGGACGTCCACTTTCAGGGATTAAAATCAAGATTGATAAACCGGACAGTGATGGAAGCGGAGAGGTTTGCTTATTATCATCCAGTTTCAATTACGTCCTAAACACTATTTTTGGATTTTAGATATGCTCATGGGGACGTAACGTGTTCATGGGTTACCTGAACAATGAGGAGGAAACCAAGAAAGTCCTTGACGAGGAGGGATGGTTATACACTGGGGACGTCGGAGCATTTGATGCTGATGGATACTTAAAACTAACTGGCAGGATCAAAGAAATCTTGATCACTGCAGGTGGTGAGAATATTCCTGCGCCAATGATTGAGCTTGCAATTAAAGCAGAACTCCCATGTTTAAGTCATGCCGTTCTCATTGGTGACAAAAAAAAGTTCCTAAGCGTCCTCCTAACTATGAGCGTAAGTGTACCTGTAAGTTTTGGTATTTACTGTAACTTTATGGCGCACACTTCCTTCAGGCAACACTGAATCCTATAACTGGCGAACCTCAAGACACGTTAGCACCTGAAGCAAAATCGTGGCTACAAAGCCTCGGATCATCGGCCTCGACCATTTCTGAACTGATAGAAAGTGACGACCCTCGTGTACGTATCATACGCAATTAATCCTGCAAGTGATTTCAGCATTATTGTATCCACAGGTGACTGCAGCTATTGAAGCAGGCATTGACCGAGCCAACAAGAAAGCCATTTCAAGTGCACAAAAAGTACAGAAATGGGCCATCTTGCAAAAAGACTTTTCAGTGCTCGATGGAGAACTAAGTACGTTTTAAAACTTACTTATACATTCACCATAACGAAATGGTACAACTTCGTTACAGGTCCTACTTTCAAAGTCCGCAGACACGTTGTAGCCAAGAGATTTGCAGATGTCATCGATTCCTTCTATTTGGTCTGATGCTGCATTGTAAAAGTATAGCATTGTCCGTTGGATTAAATAAAACTCGATTATATTTTTAAGGTGTCGTTTCAGGTACAAGAGAAATACTTTAATCATGCTCTTGTTTATTGTACATGACCCCAACTATAAATGTCTCGTTCACCCCCACCAAGTAATCTCGTATAATTGGGATATCCAAACAATTTGACTCTCTAAATGCCCATTATTTACAAAGTGTATAATAAGTACTGCACCACAATAGAGGATACCAAAGATTCCAGTGTACATAAATACCATACAAAAAAATAGAAAAATACAATCTGATCACATGCCAAAAAAGCCAGCTTCTTTTTTTCCAATCAATTCTTCCGTTTCTAAAAATGACTCCCAGAAGATTATAAACAGAACCGATTCTTTCTAGAAGTTGCTGCGCCTATAAATTGTATTACAAAATGATTTTGGCAATTTGGCTTACCAAAGAACGATATAGTATTCAACCCAAAACCAGCTGGTTGAAAATTTTTGTCGTGAAAATACCATGGCCGACGTATATAACTTGTTCTTTTTTCCGTAACATACAATTTTGGAAGCACGCTAGAGCCTATTTCAACAATTAACAATATGGCTTGTTCATGCTCCAGAATAAAAGGCTTCAATCGTCTCCTCGTACTTTTGAACTGTGTAGAACCTCTTGAGCTTCATCGTGGGACCTTGCAACAGAAGTTTAATTGTTAAGTGTTGGGCTCAATTGGTCTGAAATGACAGGGCTACCATTGAGAAATGTACTCACCGAGCTCTCCTCCTGGAATGGAAAAGTCCTGGGGCAAGATAACCCACTTCTGGACTCGTTGAGCATTGGAAATAGACTGTTTGTTGGCCCTGTTGACCCCTTCCTGAATGGCACCAAACACCTGCAAATTACACAAATGCAAGTAAGGACATGCTGTAGGACACACCTGAAATTTGTATGGTTTAAAAAAATCTGCTACCTTCTCGTCCTTCGAAGTAAGGACCTCGCTGACCTTCTTGGCCGAGCTACCGATCTGCTCGCACCACCTCTTGGCAACATCATTGAGCTCATCCAGTGGTTCTCCTGTCTCCAGGTCAACTTCACATTTCAGCGTAAGCAGCATGCTGAGGAACTTGCGCTTGTCTCCAATAAGCATGGCATTGCTGATGCAGGGCAGCTGCGCCTTCACAGCATCCTCAATCAGAGCTGGAGGGACGTTCTCTCCGCCAGCCGTAATCACTATCTCCTTGATGCGGCCTGAAACGACAAATCAAATGCACATGACTGTCACTCAAAAACGGCCATGAGGTTTACGGAATGTTATGAATTGGGCTGAGCACTCACCTGTGATGGAGAGGAACCCACTGCTGTCGAGCTTCCCAATGTCTCCTGAGTGCAACCAGCCATCCTTGTCGATGGTCTCTCCCGTCTTGTCCTCTGCGGCAAGGTATCCAGCGAAAATATGCCTTCCCCTCATGCAGATTTCCCCTTGGTCTGCGCCTCCATCCCCTGCTCCTTCCAGCCGCGTCTCCATTCCTGACATGGCGATCCCAACAGATCCAAACTTGAAAGCATCGTCCCTAGATATTGTGTGTGGTCCACTGGACTCTGACATCCCGTAGGCTTCCATCAGAGGCATGTTGAGGGACGCAAAGTAGTCCAACAGTTCAGGGGAGATAGGGGCTGCAGCAGTGCCGAGAAACTTGCACCGGTCCATGCCTAGAGCCTGCCGCACCTTACGGAACACCAGGGCATTTGCCACACCAAAGCCAAATGGCGAGCACTTGTCCCTGTAACGAGAAAGAAGCTCACGTAATGCAACACACTTACTCCCCATGACAACCTGTGACAAGTGGTAACATACCCCATCATTTTCTTCTTGTTATGTTCCAACCCTTTAGACTTAGCCCAGGTCGCAATGATTCTCTTTACTCCCTTTGTCTGCCGTCCGATCTCCATCATCTTCTCATGGATCTTCTCCCACACCCGAGGGACCCCCAGGAAAATGGTTGGCCTGACCTCCCTCAGAGTCCCAGCTAGCCCACCCTTCAGAGCATCCTTCCCGGCAAAGTAGACAGTGGAGCAGAGGCAGATGGGCAGGTAGATATCAACCATCTGGGCAGCCACGTGGCTCAATGGAAGGTACGAGATGATCACTTCCCCCTTTTCCTTCCCTCGGATGTACGGGACTGAACCCTGGCAGATCCATGTAATGTTGTCATGGGTCAGCATCACCCCCTTTGGCATGCCCGTTGTGCCTGACTGGAATGATAATGGGCAAGTCATACGTCGTAAACTGTCGTAAACTGTCTACTCGTAGTATTATCAGAATAATGGTAATGCAACAATACTCACGGTGTAGATAAGGGTGGAGGTTTGGTTGACACAAATCTTCCGCAGCCTCGCTTCCAAGATTGAGTCGTCCTGTTGCGATCCCAGGAACATCAGTTGGCTCCACTGAAAAGCAAGTTGCACTAGTAAGTCTACTGCACATTATTTATTGCTAGTGTACACCTATAACTTTCATCCAGATGTCATAGTCAATACTGATAGATGGTTAGTAAGATATGATTTATTTGGGGCGTTGGACCTGGATAAAACGTGGCAACAATTGCTTCGGTTCCCAGAGCACTCCCTGCTAAATTCCCACCATAAACATCGGGGTACAAGACTGTGGGTGTCATTACTCACACTGAGCACTCCCTCCGCCTTGGGAGTCCCTTGGTACTGCACGATGGCCTTGAGGTGTGGCAGCCTGGGCTTGATGGCCAGGACCTTCTCCAGCTGCTTCTCATCCTCCACAACTATGATGTTTGCCTTACAGTTTTCCGCACAGTGGAAGCATGCTTCTGCAGAATTGGTCGTGTAAATCCCTGCGGCAAACCCTCCCGCAAAAATTGCTGCCAGATCGGATATAAACCACTCCGGAGAATTGAATCCAAGGATGCAGACGGAGTGAAAGCGCTGGAGGCCCAGGTGGATGAAAGCCTTGGCACATGTGCGGACATCCTAACGGAACAGTCGCAACATTAATAAACCATCAATATACTATATTCAAATCATTCACAATTAGCGTTCATAAAATTACCATAACCAGATTAACACTTTCTCATTCTCCCCTTACCTTCAGGTACCGGTCGTAAGTCCACTTGACCCACACGTTGTCTCTCTTGACAGCCATGGCCACCACGTTTGGTCCTCGGGACGCCGCTCTCTCCAGAAAAGTTGGGACGGAAACAGGTCGTCGCTTAGCTTCACCTTCGCCATACTTGATCTTGATGGCTCCATCAGGGTACCAAGTGCACAGTGCCTCGGATGGAAGGACCTGATCAGGACCTGGAAAGTGACAAATTGTCAGTAACCTTGACCATTACATTGATAATAAATCAGCATAAAGCTGTAACAAGCAGTTTCATGATCAAGGTGCAGCGTGTATACCTGCCGCTGATCATGTAACTGCTTGAGCAATACACGGAAAAAAAAAATACCTGATGTTCCATATTACACAAAGTCATAAGTAAACCTTACATAAGGGGAATTTATCGGCTAGATATCAACATTTAAAAGGTTTTTTGCATCAGTGTTACCTCGCAAGCCATAGTTGCACAAGAATTTCTGTACAATTATTATAACACCGGACAAAAAGTGGAATTGGGAAATAAATTGCACCACCTGCCTCTTTTTATGTACTAACTACGTACTAGCTTCCTTGAATAGCTGAAAAAATTATTAAAAATACATACAACCCAAAATTAATTTGCATACAAATTGCGTATAATGGTGGGCCGATACCATGCGACATTCCCAGAACATTATTGAAATAATTTGCATAATTCAACCCCCACTATCTCACCCCTTTTGCTGAATAGTTAAAAATACAACTTTTTCCGCAACCAATTTTTATTTCCCGCATCCCTATCATATCCGTGACACCATGATAACCCTGACACGCTGACCTTTATGGGAAAATGCCTTAGGACACCCGCTGTACCATACATGCGGAATGACATTGAACATGTGTCAAGGTTCACATCTACCCAGATCAATCTAGGAAGGGGGGGGGGGGGNGGGCACCATCGATCAAACTATTTTCTTTTGAACTTCTAAAATTGGACACCCTGATAAGGTCATTTCTCCCACCCATCAATTTCACTAATGGCCCCACCCCGGTACCACCTCTCGTGCCATGTACATGGTACGTCCTTGAAAAATAAAACCGTGCTAATAATTCATATAATCATCATCTACGCTGCATTATTGTTACGCAACAATCAGTCAAATTGCGCTGGAAAAATGGGAATCACGCCAGTCAGACACTTTCGAAATAGTCTGACCTCTGTGACCTCCATATCTGTAAGTTTTATATTTAGAGGTCCAGGTAAGGTCATCCGGTTGTCCGGTTATTACTACGAAGGTCATCATCTTTTTATATTAATTTATTGTTGACGTACGTACCATCCAGATATTCCTTGCAAGTCTTTTTCCACTGAAGACTCGGGTGGTCAGCGGTTCCCCCGCACGGCATCACTTCGGTCAGACTGACCGGTACACTGTAAGAATTTGGAAATTATTAGTAACTATGGAAACAGGTCCGACCAACAGGTTGGTACCAGGAAAACATTCATTTCCTGTTGGATTTGCATATTAGCTAATCACCGCTATGGGCATTTCCGTACTGGGTATGACAAATGTACTGGGTATGTCCGATCTCAGAAATTGGGTATGGACACAGCCGTACAACGTCGTACTTTGAATACTCTTTTTCTATGTTGATTAACCGGTACCGTACCTCGTTGTCTTGTCGTTGGTATCCATGGTCTGGTTCCTCAGTGCCTCGATCCCCGTTGCACTGTCTCCATCCTGAAAGTACAGTGTAGTCAGTTTACGTGTAACTTTCTATCCAAACAGGTTTTTTTCCTCATCACACAAAAAATTGTGCGACGTCATGACGTACGTTGTTTACATTTTTCCTTGTACTATACACTGTACAATGGTCATGTACGATCAATTCTGAAGGGCAGTGACACGACATCTCAAATCGATCTTATCGATTTCCTTTTGCAAAAATCATATTACAATAAAAAACGAGGACAAAATGTCGCGCAATTTCCTTTTTTCTTAACAGAATTAAGCGGAAATCGCGAGCGGAAGACATCGTGCGATTTAGGACTAGTCACGCGATGTCGCAAAAAAAATACAACAACACAAGAGTTGGTACACCGCATGGCACGGCACATTTCGTCGCCAATTTCTGGTTAAAAATACTTGGGATCCTAATTCTGCACAAATGGCAACAGATGGCGCATATTTTTAAATAAGATTGTCAAATCACTTGAGCGTGATTAGAGTCGACTTTTTCATGTTTACTGCTAGTCCCTAACGTCAATCATGGGATTGGGAGGGGGGAAAGGGTGATATGTGGGAGGGGCGGTGTGGTGAACCCGGAACCCGAAAACCGAAAAAGTCTTATAGCACGGCTCTGTCTGGTCTCAGCCAGCTCTGGTGGTTAGCGCGCTCGCCTCTAGACCCAAAGTTGTGGGTTAGAACCCGGCCAAGGTCGGTGACTTTTCTCCGGGTGGTAGAAAAGTGAGAGTGCGCCTTCCTTCGCAGGGGAAGTAAAGCCGTCGGTCCCGTGTGCTTGTGACATTGCGCGAGTGCACGTTAAAGATCCCCAGAGTGGACAAATTTCCAGCAGGAGGACCACCCCCTGGCGTCGGTGTTGAGCCTTAGCAGCAGAAATAGGCCGACGTTAAGCCCCAATGATATAAAGGCTCTGTCTGGTCTGGGGNGGGGGGGGGTCAGACAGGGGGCTCGAAAAACGTCTGATACCTGTCCACAGACAGAGCCGTTCTATATAAGACTTTTTCGAAGAAAAAGTCTGATAGCACGGCTGTCTGATAACTTTAATGGGGGGCTTAACATCGGCCTATTTCTTCCGCTAGGCTCAACACCGACGCCAGGGGGTGGTCCTCCTCCTGGAAATTTGGCCACTCTGGGGATCTTTAACGTGCACCCGCGCAATGTCACAAGCACACGAGACCGACGGCTTTACTTCCCCTCCGAAGGAAGGCGCACTCTCCCTTTTCTACCACCCGGAGAAAAGTCCCGACCTCGGCCGGGTTCGAACCCACAACTTTTAACTGTCCACAGACAGCCATTCTATACATATCTGTCTGTGGACAGGTATCAGACATCCGTGCTATCAGACTTTCTGCGAAAAAGTCTGATAGCACGGATGTCTGATAACTGTCCACAGACGGCCATTATAGAATGGCCGTCTGTGGAAGAAAAAGTCTGATAACTGTCCACAGAGCTCTTCTATACAAGTCTGATATAGAACAGCTCTGCCTGTGGACAGGTATCAGACAGCCGTGCTATCAGACTTTTTTCCTTCGAAAAAGTCTAAAATTAAACTAATCGCCAAAATTTTTACCACGCATACCCCTGCCATCCTCAGATAGTGCGAGAGATATCGGCACTATCAGGTGGGACAAACATCCGACGGAAAAGAATAAGGATATTAAGCAAAATATTCCGAAACAATAGCCATTTTGAATCCAATCACAAACGAGCACATAAACTGACTGCGGGAACTACTGAACATTATTTTTTTATGTACAATTAAACTCAAGGTCGAATTTTAATGCTTATGTACTTGTAGCTGACACGGTCTTTTTGGTCAAATCCATTTCTCACGTGCAATAGACACCCTGTGATTTCACACGCACCTAGTTTTTGGCTACATACTTAAGACCCCCCAAAAAACCGTTGCGGAAAAAACGGGACTTACGTACGTTGTGCCAGCACAATGCGGACTGAAATTGCCAGCCTTTCGTGTGTTATTCACAAAAAGGGAGATACGTATCGGATCGAAATCATACGCAACGTACACCGTACACGCAACCCTGAAATCGATAGGCGTCCGAAACCCCCCTCGATTTAAATATTAAAACGGGTTTTTTCTGATTTATGATTACGGTACTATAGTTCGAAGACCGCAAGTGACGGACCGGATCTATACCGAAAAAGGTCATGGTCTAAAGGGGCTCAAGAATTCCAACAGAAAAATGCAGAGAGGTCAACAACTCTTACCTGGCTATGACATCCGTTGATGTTGCTCTCACAGCTGACCACACTCTCCTGGTAGCTCCATTTGGTCACCCCATTCAGATGATGTCCATTAGCTTGACCTTTGACCTCCATTTTCTGTACCACCCCAACCGAACCGGTAGGAGACGTCTTAGCACTGGATGTAGGCGAAGTATTGGTGGTGTCAAGGGTCAACTCGGTGGACGGCATCTCGGGTCAAATGTGGAGCCTACGGAAGACCTTGTTGGTTGTTGGTGCCCAACGTGTCACTGAACAACTCTTTGCCTCGTCCGCCAAACCGACCCAAGCCTTTCGCTTATTGGACCCCGTATGCCTCAGCCGATATGACGTCACGGCTTCTCACCCACCGAACCATGACGAAACCTCCCCCACTTTTTTATAAATATATAGAAAATTTTATCTAGAACATTGTTTTAAACAGGGTGAGTCATACTGGCACGTGTCGGACCACGTGTCGACAATGACGTCATGGGGTGGACACAATGACGTCAAATGGAACTATCGGATGTTTTTAAGACGCATTGTGGCTCGTCGTAAACATTTGATTATGTTACACGTGCCAGGTACACAAACAACGAAACCTACCAAAGTTGGACACCAACGGTCGCTAACGGTAAAAATGTCCAACTTCACAAGTTTTTATATATAAAACGTAAAGCGACGCAAAGTTTGTTTTCTTGTCCCATTCCGCACTGCCCAACCGAATGGCTTAAATTTATATAATTACCCCCCAAGCCAACTAATTTCGACCCCCCCCGACGAAATAATGACCACAATTTTATATATTTAATATGCTATATTATATTATATTTATTTAATTATAATTAGTACCGGTACACCCGCCGGTCCTAATTTAGACCCCCCCACCCCGCCGAAATAATGACCAGTTTTCCCGTCATTGGCCACGATTTTATATATTTAATGCTATATTATATTTAATATGCTATATTATATTTAATTATAATTAGTACACCGGTCCTAATTTAGACCCCCACCCCGCCGAAATAATGGCCCCAATTTTATATATTTATATATTTAGTATGCTGTTATCCTTTTATTTAAATATAATTACCACGTCCTAATTTCGCCCCCCCNCCATAATTTCGCCCCCCCCCCCACCCCGCCGAAATAATGGTGACCCATTTTCCCGCCATTGTCCACCAATCACAATAAAGTTCGCGAACTTAAAAAATTAAACCGGATCTGAACTTTACACCCTTTATAATTACCCAAGACGGTCTTCCAGACAGTTGCAAAACTATTGGGACACTAGACATTTTTTTATGTAAGCTTAACGTAACGAGACCACGTGATGTCCATTACAGTGTGTAACGCAACTCACCGTGCTCACGAATAAGTGAGGATGTGGAGGCTTCAAGAAGACCTTCTCAAGTGGGGGGGAAGTTTTAGAAGAAGTGACCTTGAATTCCTGAGGGACTGCTACGTGGCCCTCCAACCACCTTCTCAAAGCTCACTAACCTCAACAGGTGTCTACCCCCCCCCCCNCATTAAAGTACAAATTGAAATTAGAGGTCATATGGTCACTACCAATATGAACGTTGAAGTCTCCTGAATTGCGGAAGAGTACTTACCATTGCGCTGTCCGGTTGTGGTATGTGGTCCTCAGGGTCATACGTTTGCGGCCAATCCTGGAAGAGTTGGCGAGACACGCAAGGTGTTCAGTATAAAAAGAGTCCCCCATCCTTCGTTGGTTGTAAACATATGAAACGTGCGGCTCATTTTATGTAACGTGGTTATTATATCTCAATGGATGATTTTCAGCAAGGTCAGGTGGCTATTGTTGCGGATGGGTGGGGTTCATGCTGGGTGCTGGTGGGGCGTGGGAATTGTTGGGTTGCACGGTGCATCGTTATGATTGCCAATTCGTATAATTTGTTGGGTATTATCCTGATGTGCAGGTAAAGGTGGAAAGGTACTCAACGCTATAATATTCTGTCCTCAATTTCCCTACATTCATATGCAACATTGGGCCTGGCACACATCCCCCAACAAGGTCATTATGTCGTTTCCAACTGTTTTGAGTTCAGGCAAATTTAAAAGTCAGCTACCACGCGCCACGTTGGCTACTGCAGCAGATAGGCTCAGGGTCACTTCCCTAGCCGATAAAGTCATGTACCCTATGATAGACCCATTTTTCCTCATAGACTGTGATTGACTGCACACATCACAATCTCAGGTTGGAATCGACCTACAACTATTGCATTTTTAGCATTCCTTTACAGCAACTGGTCGACTTGGAAAATTATTCAACAATTGCAGTGCTCAATCTGCAAACCAATTTCGCAGCATTAATATCTTAGCATTCCATTATTGCTCCACCAGCCAAGTATGCCCGCCAAGCAATCATAAATGGTTTACGATGCAGATAAAATTCAGATTAGCACAAACGCACGTAGACGAGGAAACTCTTTTGCGTCAACAGCAGACAACAGGAATTATAACTTAGTTTGCACAACATGTTAAATAACGAGGACATCTGGATTACATGAAATTCCTCGACCATCGAGGCAATCACAATAAAGCATAATATGTCATGATTGGCGCAATCGCAACATCTGTCACGACTGCACCTGTCCCACAACCACCAATGTTGAAAAGAAATACTGCAGCTGGATTTAACCCTTTATTTTACTGTACACTTCATCAGTCCCGTTCACTGCCTCACGAAGCACATTTTTCACCTCCTGCGTAATAACGCCTTCCAACTATTTCACTTCCATCCACGCCAAAAGAAAAAATTCCGCACCAAGTGCAATATATATCTGGATCAATTAACCTTTAGTAATAATAATTATAGAATAATTGCAATAATAATAATAATAGTACCGTAATATATTTTTTACAACTGGGAAGGGACAGCAAGGTAAAGTCACACCAAATGTATAACGGCTTCTAAAACAATAGTAGGCAACTGAAGATATTTTTACAACTGTACGTAAACAAGTGGGGAAACAAAAAAATCAGCACACTTTGTAAAAACAGAGGTCCCGAAAGAGTGTCCAATACAAAGTTTCGTTCTAATCCCTGCTAGGAGACAAGTGTAGAAATGCACTGTTGTAACACCCTTTCACACGACGTAATTCCATGCTGGGAGGAGCCCAATTTTCACAAACACCGAAGGAAGTTGACAGGAATGTAAACGCACCCTTCTGCCCCTCCTGCTATATCCCAAAATATTATGCAGTCGTGCTCCAGAATCGCAAAGGACCATAGAGGCCGTCATGCGAGAATGAAAATCCCCCCCTGCTGTCTGGACATAAGGACACTCCGCAAATTTGTTACTTACGTCGTAATATAAATTAAAGGTTTTTCTCTGAACTGTGCTTTTCCTCCCTCTGCACACATAAATAACCCTTGCCTTAGTGTGTAAAAAAACAGGAACCAGTTGAGGCGTTTTGCAAAAACATGTGACTCGTATGGACACCCAGTTGCGGTTAAAACGTGGCCCCAAGCACAATAATATTATAAGCTGAAAAACGTGAAAATAGATACGGAAAATGCACCACTCACACCTGGTTGTGCACTCTGCAGTGCCAAAAATGCATAAGCTGAAATGATAGTTTAAAAAAAATAAATGGCAACCAAAAATGTGGACTAGAATATACTGTACATTGTACTTGCAAAGCAATTCCCAATTTTAATATTATTTCCCAGTGTTTATTGTTGAATGTTTAAGTACACCACTCCTATGATTTTAAGCTGTGCCATTTTTTAAAATTCAGTAGGACAGGCTCGTTAGCATTTAAACTTGGCATACCAAGTTTTGCAGGCAGTTTGACAGCAATAGTGGTACGGCATTCCAATAGTAAGTACCTGTCGGTCGTAAAGCTTTAAAGAATTCTCCACTACCTTACTACTAACATAGCTGCATGACGGCACAGATTCTTAGCTGAATCTGTCCATCAAGATGTGTGTGATTATGTGGCTACGTTCATTTCGGTAGAAAATTTTCAAAAGCACATTTGCTGCCAAGAGGTATGTACTTCCGGAATGCGGTAGCGTTAAAATTTAAATAATACGCTCATCCATTCATCTGCCTCAAGACAACTCAAAATACCCCAAAAAATCAGCATAGTGTAAAATTTCACCTTTACTTCCTTCCGCCTCTAAAGTCATTCCAGTCATTTACATACAATTTGTCCACAACCCTTTTCATGAAAAAGGTGCAATTCAAAAACTATCTACAGACACCTCCAAAGCGAGTTAGCCCTATGCATTCATTTACACCGTAACTCCTTCCAAGTCCCAGCGTCGTCACAAAACCCAGTCTATACATATGCACACATACGCCTGCACCGTTTCCTACACCAATCACAATTACACTGAGGGGGTGGGAAAGCCGACGCCACAAGTGCCGAGAAGAATCATACTTTTTCCAAAACGTCTCAACGTTCCCTCCTCTATAAAAAAAAAATCTAACTCCCCTGCTGTATGTCAATTAAAGCCCTGCATGCAGCTCTCTTTTGGTACAGCAATTGCGTATTTCCAGCCTTACTCTCAATAGCTGTCGTTCGACAATTGAGCTTAGGGTTGGAAGTAGGCAGAGGTTACTGTGTGGGACAGACAACTGCACTCCAAGTTGCATCTCTGCTTTACCAATGATAATTGCGTGTCTTTCGGGGAGGCAAAGCACTCCCTCGAGACGACATTTAAAATTTCTGGCATGCTCTTAATTATTATTATGACTTCATGCTGATCTTTGCCAAGGTGATTGGATAACGTGGAAGTGCAATTCCCAGTGGTAATGCTTCCTGTAATCAGCCCCCCCGCTCTTCCTCCCTGGCTCTGCAACACACACACTATTTGACAAATGCAGCAAAGACAGCCCACATGACCTCCGCCCCACCTCCCCCACTCCCACTGTTGCTCCCGCCTCCCCCTGACCCAATGGACCCCGCGGGAGAGGCGAGGCACGACCCGCTCCCTCCACTTGCCGCCTTCATGGACTCGGCCTCCAGGTCCAGGTCAAGCAGCTCCCTGACCCGCTTCATGGCTAGCTCGTAGTCGTCGTCGTTGAGCGGTGCAAAGGCATTCTCCAGCACATCTGAGGAGTGGGCCAGGAAGATCAGGGCCAGGGTACGTTTGTCCATTCGTTGGGCATCATTCACCCATTTGGCTAGGACTGCGTCTTGCACCTGGAAGGTAGAAGACAACCTGGTGTTACAACAGTCGGATTGGGATGCGGTGAAACGAAAGCAACTTGGCGCATCGTTCACGTACCAAATACAGTACAACCAGTTTGTAGTATAAATTGGTGATGTATGTGCCTTAACCCGAATATTCAGTATTGATGTATTCCACCATAAAATAGCATATTTTGTGCTGAAGAAGCATCACCAGTTTTACCCTGAACTGGTTCAAGTTCCTGCCAGTTTCATTTCCATTATTTTCCTTCAGATTGTACAGTGTACGAAAGTTACCGCCTAAAATGCAATTAAAGCACAAGACAATGGAGGCATAAGGAAATCTCACAAAGCTGCGGATATTGTAATTTTCCTGTTTACACAACACTCGTGCCTGGAATAAAAAAGTCCGATAGCCACGTGCACAAAACTTGTCATGTTTTTGCTCCTACTTGAGTCTGGGAGTGTTGCCGATACATGTCCAATAACACTGGCTCCCAGATGTAGATAAATGTGCAAAGAAACGCCTATCATCAAAACAACACCTTCATATACAAGATTATACTATGCCTAACATTATGCATCCAACAATGGGACAGAAAAATAGGTTAAGATTATTTCCTTCTATCACAAATATTTCGTTACGTTGACCCCATTGTTTTCGTCACTGTTTGCGATCCGAAGATCACAACCAAGAAACCAAGTAGTGTTAACATGTCGACACCTACAACAAAATTCATGCCATGGCCTATTAAGTTGCAATTAGCCACATACAATTAACTTCTGGGCATGACCAATCCCCAGTTGCAACTTGACAATGAGTCATTACTTGGCAGATGAGGACCATGATGCAATGGTTTCTTCTGTGACACCACCCCACTCTCAGTCGTCATCATCTGATGGTGCCTGTTGCAACAACAGAAAATCGCATGACACTGCATAGACGCTTCCAGATTTCACTCAACCTGAGAATGGAACTGACGTCGCAATGGGAAACACCGACTGTCGGCAATTTGAAGGCATGTGAAGTCAGTACTATAGCCGAATTAATTGTAGATTATTCCCAAGTAGTTCATGGCCACATACAACATGATTTACTCACGTATACATCTATCATCATGCACTGCAATTTTGAATGACATTAGTTATATTTTTAAACAACACTTAACGTTTCCAGAAACCTTCTCATGTTATATGGCGCAATATAGCAAATGTAATGCCGTAAATTCAACCTACTGTCATTAGGCCTGTAATTCTGGATTATTTCCTCATAATAACTTCAGTTGATCCTGAAATGTGGTGAAACCATTCTGCGAGCACCACCACCAGGCACTGCGCAAAAATATGTCTTTAAGAAGGAAACAAAAAATTCCAGACTCAATGCCCATCCTATTAGGGCGAATCAAATGAAACTCGTTCGTAGCGTATGGAGAGGATACTGCTGAATGCAGAGACTTGAAACTTCTACCACAGCAGGAGTACCAATACCTCCTAAATGCATAGGGAATACCCTGCACATGCATGCCGCATATGCCGCCTCAGCCACTCCCAGACAGCATGTACCATGTCAGATATCCCCAAGCAGGATCAGTGCATTGTTCTTCAATATCTCAATATCTTGGGGTACTATTAAAGGCAATTGTCACTTAACAGTGCGAAATTACTGTTGCGGTTAATAGTACTCCAGGTGGTAATGGACAATGTGAACACTGTACAGTACCATACGCCAGCGCTGGTGGTCTGGTGGTTAGCGCGCTCGCCTCTAGACCCAAAGTTGTGGGTTCGAACCCGACCGAGGTCGGTGGCTTTTCTCCGGGTGGTAGAAAAGTGAGAGTGCGCCTTCCTTCGGAGGGGAAGTAAAGCCGTCGGTCCCGTGTGCTTGTGACATTGCACGAGTGCAAGTTAAAGATCCCCAGAGTGGTCAAATTTCCAGGAGGAGGACCACCCCCTGGCGTCGGTGTTGAGCCTTAGCAGCAGAAATAGGCCGGCGTTAAGCCCCACTGATAAGTGTCCCTGGGGTGTGTTTTCATATGTACAGTACCATAACTAAGGCTGACCATTGCATCCAAGACAGGTGCACCCGCGATCATCCCTTATTAGCTGGTCTACATGCGCAATGATGTCAGGTGTCATTGTGAGCTGAGCTAGGCCTGATCAGGGAAGGTCAGACATCTAGATTGTCTGGCATCTCGGAATCGACAGCACCATTCCACGACAGTTGTCTTTGGCACGCAACTGGCACTGTACAAACCATCCTCCAATTGATTTCTGCAGTTCTATAGCCCCTGGTCATCAGAAATTGAAGAACAATGTGCTCATATCGCTCAGGCATGCCCCACAGGGCGCACACCATCAGGCTGTGGCAGCATACGCGATATGCGGGTGCATGCCTATGCATTTAGAAGGTATTGGTACTATCTTCCTGTGGTAGAAGTTTCAAGTCTCTGTGTGCTGCTGTCTCCTCTCCAGACGCCACGAACGGGTTTCATTTGATTCTCCCTCGTACATTTTTTGCAGAACAAACGTGGCAGCACAATGCAAGTTGCAAATGTGTACATTTACACCGAAATGATTGGACTGGAAGAAAATTTAAAATGTAAATGCAGTAAAGGAGTACACATCATTTCTGACCAAAATGCTCGCAGCCAGATTGGCATATTACCATACCACATGCGTATTTGCAAGAAATTGCCAAGTGTAACAGGCTGAAACAACTTTCATAACCTAATGCCAGATGGCAGGGTGGCAATACCATGTTAGTCTAGAGGCTGACATGAGCATACATGAGAATCAACAGTTCACGATTGAAGAGAACAATGCACCCAATGGGACTCGCTAATGTGCAACTGACTCACAGGGATACAACAGTAAATGATAATATTTTCAAGCTTGGAGTTACATATATCAGAAGCACTGTTAGCAATGACGCACATGTGCAGGTCGGGCCATTACTGCGCTGCAGTGACAGACAGCACAAAAGGAATCAAATGGCTGCTTCATAAAAACTAGGCACATCATGGTCAAGGACTTGCATGCAAATATGGAATCATGGCATAACATAACACAATCTGGTGTAGAAAGATATGAAACAGCATATGGAAAACGACAAAAATTGATGACATTGGCTGCAAAATAACATTACGGCAGTTAATAGAACATGTTTGACACATCAATAGTAATGAAGAGCCAGAGACATTGCCATGTGACACGCCTGTCGGATAAAAAATGGATAACAAATGTTAGAGGTGATCCTCAAAGTGAACCTCCATGTTCATGTAGCGTACAATCTCTTGAGGACTTGCGAATACAACAGAGCCATTACACATTGTTATGCAAGATATTAGGTGTACTGTCCTGCCAGGGTATCGCCAAGTATGCACCGTATCACAGTAGCTGGATGCTGGGCAAGTCTATTCAAAATCTGAGGGGAGGAAAGCACACAGATTTGTGCGGCTCCAAGGTTGGGCTGGTGCAGGCAGGTGAAAGTGGCAAAATGTGCCAACTGCATGGATCATGTTCAAAATATAAAATCAAAATTGGGTCAAAAGGAGCCGAGTATGTTGGCTCCAATGCCTTACAAACCATTACCAGCATCACCCCTACCCTGATACCTGATCATACCCGAATCTACTGCCACGTCCCAATAAAAGTATTTCAGTGAACCGCAACGGATGCAATGTTCTCTCCTCAATTAGGAAACACTCTTAATGCAACCCCCATGCCAATCTCCATTTTGACATCCTGCTAACACCCACGCTATCTGGTGTGGAGTGATAACACTTCCTTGATAATAGCGGGAAGGTTTACTCTTGCTCCACACATACTTACATATTGCCTGTGCTTTACCTAAGTATGTCGCATTATTGTCAGAGTGCAGTACAGTAATACTTAAGCAACCATAAATGTCTTGAACAATATTTGTGCAGACACTACTGGTTGGGTTTGGGTGAAATCCACCTGAACGCATGTACACACCTTTTTCACAAGCCTGGTCTTGATGATATTGTCGGTGAGCGGGTGCGTAGTCATGTCAAAGAGGAGGAAGTTCTGCTTTTCAGTGGTCAGGATGCCCTTCTCTACCAGGTTCTTGGCCAGTCTCTCACGCACGTTCCGCAACTGGTAACGGAGCTTCAGTGGGTTCCATGTCTCACCTGTGGCGGAGCAGGAAGTATTAATACAATTCACATCTCCTAGCATCCATGTCCACTCACCACTGAGGTACTCAATCCAATTTTGCACCGTCTCGGGGGGATCCGTCTCCTTGATGTGCTTTAGCGCCTCGTCAAGCAGTACGTCACCAGTGGGCGACTCGGATTTAATCAAAATTTTCCTCCCTAAGAGTGAGCGGCGTCTCATTCCTGCCCGCTCCATCTCGATCCTGCCTCTCAGGGCCAGCTCTATCAGGATGCATCCTCGCAGGCCACTGGATATGCAGTCGTTCCAGAAAGAGGTGTATCCCTGGAGGAAGAAAGACTATTATATAAAGAAGTATTACTGGTCATCAAAATAAATATAAAAAATCAGGTGCAATTGTTTATAGGTAACCTTTCGAGCATTAAACATGTCATCATCAGAATGAATCGCATGACGGGTCAGTTTTATTTGACAGCCTGGCCTCATAATCATATCAGATGACTTCTGACTCTGCAGGAAACTTTTTGTACACACAACAAAAGTGTCAGCCTGCTTTTCACATGTGCAGTATATTTTTACACACTCTGCAACATGGCAAAGTAAACATCAGAGTTTATTGCACACGACTGCTGATTAAAGTGCCCATATTGCATGTAAATATGTGGAGCTTACACGCAGTTGTGAATCCAATGCAAAAGTCCCAACAGATGTTTCCATGCATAATGCGACCTCAAAAACATCCAGGACTGACGTATGCAATGTGCCGCCACTTTCTGGGTTTAATCAGTTTTACCTTCTGTAGAGTACATGCCTGGTAACAGTAACACAGAAAATTGTAATTATCCCAGTCAACACCGGGACTCTTTATCACTGAAAATATTTACATGGCGTTCACCCTTGTGTTCATCCGTCATGCAACCTACTCATTGTGTGATAAGCTTTCAAAATATTCACACACAACCATAACAACGCATTGTGACAAAGCAATCTGCTTCAACCAAATGCCAATGCATGATCTTGTTATAATAATTTTTGGCCCAGGGCCCAGCGTCACATAATTCTGAAAACACCCGACAATGACCTAAACTTGATTTGAAAAATTGGGTAGCATACACGTCCAGACCAAATAAACACATGAAATCTGTGGTTACCCTCTGCCCTCTAGAAAACTGCATCTGGCACTTCTCATGGTTTCATTACCTTCAAGCTATATTTGGGCCACCCCCTGGGCTCAGCTGTAAGCAGCACTGCAGCCTTCGTCCCAATAAAACTACACAATTCCAGTGTGAACAGTTATGAATTTCAAACCAAATGGTACGCCAGCGGACACATTTACACATAGCGCAAACGGGCGTCTCGGAATTGCCCATCATTTGCTCTTTTGGAACGACCTGGTTAGACCGTCACCACACTGGTGTGTGTGACACCCCGGCCTAACGACTGATCCGTGCGCACCGGCCCTCATGCAGGTCTGACCTGCGTTACACTTGACGGGTACAGTGCGCACCGTCCCTTGATCTTTCGTTGTATACCTCCTTATCCTTGAGGCCCAGGAGCAGCACCTCCTCCATGAGCGTGAGCCTGGTCTCCTTGGAGTCCCCGTCCTCATCCTCGAGGCTCTTCTTCCTGGCGTCCAGCTGACCGTTGCTCCCGTCCCTCTCCGCGCACACACCTCCTCCTCCGCCCAGCCCGTCCCCCGAGCTGTCCCTGATCACATTCCTCCGCTGCACCAGCCCGTCCCCACGGTTCATCGTAGGGCCCTCCACGCCCGCTCCCTGTTATGCCCACACGCACCCCAAGGAGATCGAAACACCCAACAAAGGCAACAACAAAGGTGGGGAGGAAGAGCAGCAGAGACTACATAGCCCCGTCTTCCAGTCTGGCAGGACAATATGGCCGCCGCCTTGATGATGTAGGAGATAAGGAGAAGGAGGGAGGGAGGGAGGTGGGGAAGGAGGGGAGCTCGAACGCAGGGTAGCCAACAGACTGCAACACTGTTTTACAAAAATGGGGTTGGAATAAGGGGTGAAATAATATATCCAGATTTATGGAGTGGATTTGGACGTTTATTGTTACGGAGGCATTGTTGGCGTAGTGTGGGAGGGAGTTGAGGGTGAGGCCGCAAGGTGGCAGGAGTGTTAGATCCGGTTGGCAGAGCTGTTGCGATAGGGACCTCAACTACTGGCTCAAATACTTGGAGGGTTGGAGCATGAGGGCACTCACACCTACCCCCTGCCGTGGCGTTTTGCAGGAGGTGCTCACTTGAGAGCGCCATGCTCGGCGCCATGAGACCTTTCATTTCCCAGGGTAAGTGGCGACCCTACCGGACTAGGCTGAACTTTGTACAAAAGGGAAGCGCGCTACATACGGGCCCAAAGTGGCCAGAGTGAAGTGGCCTCCGGCGACCATGTTGGGTCCCCCAATGTAGCGCTTCCCTTTTGTATATACGTCGGGCGAGTTTGTTTCGGGCGAATAATTATATACGACGGGCGAGTTGTCCTCGGACGAGTTGTCGTCGTGCGAGTTTGTTTCGGGCGAAGTGTGACTGACGCACCTGGAGGGCGTGCACAGCGTACCCACAGTACCCTACACTCCTGTTGGCACCCGCCACCCGTGACCTGAAGCCCCATCAACTTTATCCAGTGTGACCCAGACACACAATAACACGCTTAATTTTTGGTCATCACATTTATTCAACTATTTTCCTGTCGCACCTGCTGAGATTCCGCCACCGCCATTCGCACCTGCAATTACAAGCATTGTTAGTGTCCCATTAACAATGGTAGCCTAATAGGTGCTGACCTCCGCCGAATCCTCCTCCGATCCCGAGTCCGATTCCGTACCCGTTGCCCCCAGGGAATGGGATCGAACCCCATCCGGCGTTTATGCTCATCTGGGACTGCGCACTGCCACTTGCACTACCTTGGACACCACTGGATGACCCGAAACCCACGTTGAAGCTGAGTGGTGGAGATGATGAGGATGACACTAGAAAGCAAAGGTCATCAAATTCAGAGCCAGTAATTGACAACGACGTTGAAATTGGCCGTATATCAGATCTCACCACTTTTGACGGCCAAGCAGTCAGATGAACTTGGCCTTTTTTTACTGAAAGGTTTTTGGTGGGATTTGACTTACCACCTCCAGAAGGAGCAGGAGTTGCAGAAGTAGCAGCACCAGCAGGGGTCGTGGTTGTATCGTCATCTTGACACCACGAGTCGTGAAACAAGACGGACAGGAGCAGTACAACAATCAGCTTCATGATTCCAGTGTGATGCCCAATAGTTAGACACACAACTATTTGTACCTGCTCATTGTCCTACATTGTGTGGGAATTGCCTAGCCATTAATAATATGCATAGACATATGTTTCTAGCACATGATTCGCCCGACTGGTAGCCATTACAGGTTGCTCCAGAAACCTGATTTAGCATATGTATGACGTCAAGCTAATTTATAGTGTACTTCCTGTTTGCACTTCTCATTTCGATGTAGTAAGGTATAAGTAGGTAAGTAATGTACTCAAGGTTACAGTACTTTTAAGACGAAAAAAGGATTTAGAAACGTACGTTATGAACCTGTTTTTATGGACATCACCAGATATGCATGATGAAAAATCGTGTCGACATAGAACTGCAACGGTCTATTACAACTACAGTAGATAGTGGCAAACATGGGGATGCAGTGTTTGATTGTCCGGTTCGTGTTCAATTTAACCTTATGGACATTTGTGCTGTTGCCGATCCTTATTGTGTATTGTCCATTACGAGCGGTGTCCCGACTGTGGTGTCGTGTTTCATGGAACAATGTTGATGGACATGGAGTGATGTCGTTTGTGCGTGGACAGTCTTATGTAATGCATATCATGGTGGATGCGGACTATTCATTGAAGTATTTAGAGTGTATCCGTAACAGATTTGTAACGTACTTGGGACATGCGACGTCACTTCCGTTCAGATCCATACCGGCTTCTGTCCACGGACAGTTGTACTGGAAGCCTACTATTGTTGACATCAACTATCACATCCGAGTAGCAGATACTGACAGAACATACACCTATAGTGAAGCTATGGAAGTTTGTGACAAGGTGGGCAAAGGTTACGAACCTGGACGACCTCTATGGGACATGACCATTGTGCCAAATGTGACTTATGATGGACTGAAGTTCTCTATTTGTCTGCGGTGGCACATGGTTGTGTCTTCTGCAGATGGGATGATGTCGGTGCTGAACAAGATCTTTGAAGGTAGCAGTGAACATGTGACTCCTGTTGTCAACTGGTCAACAATCTTGACCGTACTGTTCACACTGCCAACTTATGTGGTGTCCCAGATACGGACTGATTTAGGTCTTAGATTCAACTTACCGCGAATTTCCCATGACTCGATGTATCATACGTCACGTCCCATTGACATGGATGTGGTCCGGTTCATCATGAACAAAGCAAAGGTCAAATGTGAGGACATCATGATGTCGTCAGGATGTGCTGCTTTGCACTACCATTTCAGCAGATATGAATCGTGTCTTCAGACCACACCAGCACTGATACTGTCTGACTGTGTCAGCACAACACTTCAGGTCATGAACCGTGATCCTATGGAGAGCCTGAAAATCGCATCGGACATGCCCATCCAGGAGCAAGTGTTCGCCCTTCTTGTGCCTCATTTACCGTTGTCAGTAGTTCAGTTTCTGTTTCACCGTACAAACACAGTGGCTGTCCTGAGCAACATTACCGGACCAAGAACATGGAAGATCAAGAACTCACCTGTGATGACAGTAACATTTGGAGCTGAACATTCGGACCTTTCTGGTAAGCAGCATTACATTAATTAAGCTAATCAAGAATAATGAGGATAAATATCGTTTCAGGTGTGTCCATATTCATATGTGGCTACGGCGACAAGGTGACTGTCACGGTGCACGGGGACAGAGGAGTGACCAGTGGACGACGGAATTTGAAGGCCATTGGTGAAGTGTTTCTGAAACGTGTGGAGACATTGGCAAACATGTTGGGGTATGACAATAATGGTGGTGATGGCTGATGTTGAACAAAAGGAATATTTGAGCTGTATAATAACTGCATAATAAACGTTCATTCAATGAGCAAGCCATATAGTTCATCCTCCTTCAGAAGGTTCCACATGAACTGCTCTGTTCCCTCCCACATCAAGACAGGGCTGTCTGTGTTCAGTAACAACCATAGCTATCAAATTATGCTACTCAAACACATCCAGTGCCATTTGACCTCCATATAATTATGCTAATTTTGTGATGTTGTCCCTAATAACATTGTTATCGCTGTCAAAGATTGCCAGTGGAATATTATTTTGAGAGTTACATTTCACTAGCTGACTAGCAGAATACCCGTTCTTCGTATGGGAATTACAGAATGGATTCCATTGCCATTGTGACCAGTTGTCATGGTAATTATAAGCTATAAACTAATAAAATCCAAATAAACATAAACATAAAAAAAAATTAAAAAATGAAAATAACACGAAATAAAATTTAAGATAACTCAGTTTCCATGGTAACCCATTGCAATGGTAACTTCGTTGTCATGGAAACTATGTGGAGACCGGTTGTTATGGTAACCCGTTGCTATGGTAACCACTGTTGCCATGGAGACCAACGGGGGCAGGGGAGCGGTGGGTGGGACGGGACAAACAAACAAACTTTGCCTTATATATATGGCGAACGAAGTAAGTTATAGATCTGTCAATCGTTTAATATGCCCTGAGGTGTGACCTTTTGCTCCGCCGTATTTCTGCATGCTCTATGATCATTCCAGTGCTCTTTGACATTTATATAATATTTATTACCCTCTGATGTGAACGAATCAAGGTCAGACAATATCTGAAGCGTAACAGTTATAGAGGCGAATATCTCAACATAATCGTTGATAAGGTTTATATGTAGGCTGGTTCGATATCAATTCAGAAGGAGGGAGGAAGTCATGGTTTTAGATTTTGTTGCAAAAAATATATATGAACCGCATATCTAACTGTAGTCCCAGAGTACAATTAATTTTTTTTAATCAAATTTATTTGCCGAGAAAGTAAAATCCTGTTGTTTGGAGTCAAAAATTGATAATTTGGTGGTTTGAAAGCAAATGTATAAGACACGCGATACTTAATCGAAATGAAATTTTAAACACCACTTCTTCACATGGCCTAGTCCCAAACGCACAATGCCGTAATTTACTGGCACAGTCATCTTTTTTAAAAATTGCCAAAAATGCTTCTTTTGCTGGAAATCCACTTATTTTACGATTTATCGTGGAGTTATCATTTAAGTTATACAAATGAAACTTATCGTGTGCAATGTAGTGAAATGGCATGTGTGAGGGACAAAATAAGATCATTAATATCTGAATTCAAAGAAGAGATACACCCAGTCAAAGTATGGTATGGTAAACTTTGCCAGCTGCGACAGGAATCCAATCCTTCCATCATTGGTTTATTGAGGACGAATCTGCAGTAATGTCACGGACATACACTTCTCGTAACAAAAGCACATAAAAGAGGTTATCAGCGGAATAGATATAGCATTGCAAAATTAATTATTATCTTTATTCCTTAAATGAGAAAGTTTAATAACGTTAATGCAGATATATTATTAGGATGTCCTTCAGTTACTTTCCACGAGTATATTTTGATACTGACACATCAAAAGTGCAAATTGCGAAAACATTTCCGTGCTAAGTGTGGCCCTGCTAGTAAAGTATTTCCTTCATAAAGACTGTAATTGCAAGAGACAACCCAATGGACAGGATAAGAAAATGACCCTGCAACCTTTCGAGTGAAAACACCACCCTTCCATCGTCAACATCAGATATTTGGTCCCTTCTTCTGGCCTGTGCAGCATCCAACAATCGTCTGTGCTCCAGAAGCCTCGCACTCTTCTCGATCAATCCGATGCTGTTGAAGATTTGCGACCAGTAGTTCCAGTTCTCCTGCCTTCCACACGTTCTCATCTCCTCACCCCCCTCCCTTCCCCCCCCCCCCCCCCCCCCC